>MJUU01000780.1:0-15851 GCA_002080025.1 Modiolus philippinarum
ATTATTAAATTCAGTAAATATAGATTTTTTTAAGATAAAAACTATATAGGAGTTTCCGCCGTGACGTCACAAGCTTGAAAAATTACCTTTGGTTGGCAAGAAATCGCAGTCACTGATTAGGGTCATAAAAATGTCATTTTCAATTAACTGGTGAAAAATTGTTATTGAAGATAAATAGATAATTCTTCTTGATCCCAATTATGGAATGTTTACACTTTTACAGGATGTAAAAATTTTCAGCTTTTTATTTTTAACATATATAGAATTTGCGTATTTTGTAAACCATATAATTTTTCGAAACTTTCACATTTTTAAAGTTCACATGAAAAAATATTTGTCTATTTTTATTAAAAAGTAAATCGGTAAAAAAAAATATGAATATCTCAATGTTTAACATGCATTTTACAGATCCAAAATCGTGCATATAATAAAAAAGTTATCAAAGATTAAAAATTCTATCCCAATGCTATATAGTAGTAATTCTTCAGCTTTGCCAACCAAAAATGCTAATTTACATATGTAAATTAGATTTTGTGACGTCACTCATTGGATTCGCGGAAACTCCTATACTGTCTTTATAACTAATTCTATTAATTTGTAAATTTCCATAAATTTTATGCAAATTTTTAACCCTCTTCAAGTTCAAGTTATTTTAAAGTTAAAATAAACATAGGTAATCAACCATTACAAAGTTCGCCTCGTTGTGGCACTTTGTCGCAGCAACCAAATTTTGCCTGGATGCCAACATACTTTCAAAATTGCATGCATTAGCAAGGTTACCTAAACCAACAATGTACAGTTACTGAGCCATGAACTTGGATGTATACATTAATGTAAGTAATTCATGAGTAAAATGTAGGTTTAAGGTAGATGGGTAGTCCAATTTTTTTTTCCATAGATTTTCTTTATTCTCTCAGGAAAATTTCCTTATTATATTAGCATTGAAATAAAAAAAATGAAAAAAGGGGGTCACCATGCTTGTTTTTAAAATAACTGATATCAAAATAATCAAATATTTCTAATGAATATATATAGAAAAACGGTTATTTGGTTGTTTTCTTTTAAACTATTCCATAGATTTCTTTCTATTTTACTCATATGTTAGCCCTTTGAATATACCGTATTTTCCGGTAAATAAGCCGCTATTTTTTTCCTTCCACGGTACTTTCAAAACATATAAAGAAAAATGGGGGTCACCGACTTTGTTTTCCATATAATTTGAAAAATGTGAATTTTCATAGTGATATCTATGTAAAATATTTTTATCAGATTATCTCCCTCTTTCAAATATCCTCTTCCATACTTTTTAATTATCAAATTACCAAACTTCATCCAATTGGATAAATACATGTAAAATTAAGTGAAAGAAGATCCTTTGCTTTTCGTGTCACTGATATAATATTTATTGATACATTACAAATAAAAATATTTGCATATTTAAAAAGCAGATAATACCATAACAGTATAAATAACAAATTCAAAATGGTGGAAGACTACCGATCTACCTTAAGTGACCTAATTTTGTCTAGATACTGAGCTACCATCACAGATACATGCACATGCAGGATGATCCTACCATGTACAGTACATGAGATCTGATCCCTGACATGAACTTGAATGCAAGTCACTCAAGCGGAAAATGGAGGTCAAAGTGACCCAATTTTGCCTGGATTCTGACCTACCATCAGAGATGCATGCACGTGCAAGGTTAGATGATCCTACCATGTACAGTGACCGAGATATCAACTCTTGACGTAAACTTGAATGTAAGTCACTCAAGCGGAAAATATAGGTCAGAGTGACCTAATTTTGTCTGGATGCTGACCTACCATCAGAGATGCATGCACATGCAAGGTTAGATACATGTAATCCTACCATGTACAGTGACCAAGATATCAACTCGGACATAAACTTGAATGTAAGTCACTCAAGCGGAAAATATAGGTCAAAGTGACCTAATTTTGCCTGGATGCTGACCTACCATCAGAGATGCATGCACATGCAAGGTTAGATGATCCTACCATGTACAGTGACTGAGATATCAACTCGGACGTAAACTTGAATGTAAGTCACTCAAGCGGAAAATATAGGTCAAAATGACCTTATTTGACCTGGATGCTGACCTACCATCAGAGATGCATGCATATGCAAGGTTAGATGATCCTAATATGCACAGTGACTGAGATCTGAACTCGGACGTAAACTTGAATGTAAGTCACTCAAGCGGAAAATATAGGTCAAAGTGACCTTATTTGACCTGGATGTTGACCTACCATCAGAGATGCATGCACATGCAAGGTTAGATGATCCTAACATGTACAGTGACTGAGATCTGAACTCGGACGTAAACTTGAATGTAAGTCACTCAAGCGGAAAATATAGGTCAAAGTGACCTTATTTTGCCTGGATGCTGACCTACCACCAGAGATGCATGCACATGCACAGTTAGATTATTGTACTATGTATAGTAACTGAGATATGAACTAAAATGTAAATTTGAATGCAAGCCACTCAAGTGGAAAATATAGGTCAGAGAGACTTAATTTTCATGGAGGCGGTGAGTTAACCCAAGATGCATCTGCATGCAAAGTTTGATGACCCTACACTGCATAGTTACTAAGATATATACCCAAATGCGGACGTGGACACCGGGGGTACTCAAATAGTCCCCCTCAACTTAATTGAGGCGAACTAAAAATTGCTACACTGTCTAAACGATTATATATTTTTAGAATCTTTTGTTGCTACATTTTTAGTTTTAGGTTTCATGCTTACTTTATGCTGCTTGTATTTAATTTTCTTGTGTTTGAAGATACATGCTGCTTGTTACTGATTTATCTGTTTTGTGTATATATATTCTCATATAACCTCCAGGTTTGGAGATTATTACACTATGCCAGTTTAATTAAATAAATCTCATATGTGCACATAAAAACATACTAAAACCATCAATTCACCAGGATTGTATCATACTATACAGTGGAACAAGGATGTGATTTTGTTACAGGAAGTCCCGTGAAAAAATAGGAAATAACAAGAAATCAGAAGTAGAACATAATACAAAAATGGATTCGGAAACAACCTGATCAGCAGAAATCCACTATTCTGCAGAAATATCACATCCCTGGTGGAATCATCAAATGCAAAACAAGCTTAAAATTCTAAAACATTCATGAGAAATGTGTATGTCAATAAAATGTAAAACAATATTCCTGTATGTCCAGAATTAACTACAGTTTTCAACTTTACAGGTTAAGGGTCATAGTCATTGATGTTTTCTGGTACAGGATCTCTTAAGGTTCCTCTTCACCAGACTCTAGTATGATGACTCTTGGTGGGGGAAATGTCACAGAGGTGCATACCTGAGTTGTATTCAGGTAGTAGATATATAGCCAGTAAAAATCTACTAAGCCAAAGGAATATTTCTTCAGCTCAGGCCTAAAAAAAAATTCTGTGTTTCCGGAAACTTGACCAACCCTATTTTAAACCCCCTGACCCTAATTTTTTTATTCCCTCTTCACAAAAAATAAAAAGTGACATCATCCGACCGACATTGACCGCCCCTGTTTTCGTGTACAGGTTTCCACGATGCCGCTATTAAAACTATATTTAAACAGATAATTCTTTCGAGAAGCTAAGAACTGTTCAAAAATGTCCTACAAACGTACTTTAGAGGTTAAAATCCATGAAAATAACCGAAGATTTACTTCAAAACAATGTGACAGGCATCATTTTGGGTTTATAAAAGTAACTGCCCATTGGACTCGGAAAAATCAGGTTAATTTTCCGGATCAGGTTGGCGATGTACCAAATAAAAAAAAAAATTTTTAATTTCTGACCTACCGACCCTAATTTTTTTAGCATGTTACCGGAAACACAGAATTTTTTTTAGGCCTCATTTGGTAGCGATGCTGGCTACGAAGCAAAAGGTCCAGGGCTTGATACCCTGAAAAGGAGGTACTGGTAGTAAAAACACTGATTTTCAGTAAGGAAATGCTCTGCTGTCACAGATCATTATTGTTTGCCATTCTAACGAATTCTAAAATAGGACACAGGAGTCAGAAATTATATCAATATTTCATTTCAAGATAAAAATATGAAGCCCTGCACATTAAAGTTTCACGAACGTAGTGAGTGGGACTTCAAAACTCGCCCTGTGAACAAATCTAGTTTTAGTAACGGAGTTATCTCCCCAAACACGGTTTATCTTGTTAGTGGATCTCCTCAGAAACTGTTACCGATATAAAAATTTCACTCACTACGTTCAATGTGTGGGGCTTCATATTTTAACTTGAATTCAAATGAAATATTGAATCAGTTTCCGACTCCTGTGAATAGGATATTTACTAGACAGAATTCTTCTGCCTCTATGGGGCAACAGCAAAAATTTTAAAAATAAAAATAAAAGTCCAAATACAAAAGATAAACGATAAATAGGTAATATTTGCACCATAGAGGCAGAAGAATTCGGTCTAGATATTTACGAGATGGACGAAAATGTATATGGCATCATTTCCAATCATTTTGTTTTTATGGATGCATCCTTTTTGGTGAAATATTTACACTGGGCTATATTTCTGACGTGAGTATCTCTCCTTTTCTACATTTTAAGTACACTAAAGATTCTGACAGTCACCTGCATTTTCTTTTTGCTCTGCGTCTGCCATCTTGTTTATGTCTGGTTGCTATTTGGTGTCCTTGACCCCAAATTACCTCCCCTCTAAATTTTTTAGACTTTCAGAAGAAACGAACGCATGAAGATGACTTAAAGCGAACAATCAACAAGAAAATTTCGTGTAGTCTGGAAAGTCATTACAAAACATTAACAAAACACTATCCTTATTGAGGTTATTGTGTTTTAAATTAGTTTTGGACACAAAGTTCTTGGGGCAAAAAGGTCCAAGTGTCCTGTCTGATTAAACAGTTATTTTATTTTCTGCTGTGTACATTTTAGATATTATTGAATCACCCATGATATATGAGTCAAAGTTACTTGATTTCCTATGTAAATCATTCATTTTCTATGTAAATCATTCCTTGGTTCTTTAAGGTAAGGAGTCCTATGCATATACATTTTGACCTGTTGACCAAATATAAAATAATCAGAATCAGAACCAGAATCATTTTACTAAAGAAAACTCACAAGGAGCATAAATGAACATTATAAATGCATATATACATAAATGTTGAGAAAGAGTTATAGATGACACATAAAAGAAAAGGACAAATACTATTTCAGATGATATTAAATTATCAATTATTAAGGGAGACAACCATTCCAATAAAACAAATATAGATTTATACGAATCAAGGGCGTATCGTGATAATTTAGAAATATATCGTGGTCATACTAAAAAACGTCCGAGATATATAAATCTGTTAAAAATGGTAATGTTTGATGTAGCTTTCTGTCACTATAGAAGTTTCCTTTGATTCTTTCGTTTAAATGGTTGTTTTATTTTAATTCTCACACATAAAATTATAATTTTAGAAAGTCATGTGTGTCCTCCTGACTTGCACAATTGACCCATTTCGAGTTTCCGGAGTTACCTCCCCTGATAAAAAATAAGCGGCTATCGAGGATTATTTTAAACATAGAATATAACGGGAGGGTTGCAGAAAAAATCCTATAGCTTCGGTTTGGAAAAAGTCTTGGCCAAACCTTTTGGATATGATGTCGATACAGCATCGGGGTATAATGCAACATACTTTTTAATGACGCTTACCTTTACAGGTAAGCTACAGGTAGATGTTAATTGCACTTGGAATTAACAGAATGTGACGGTGACTGTTGGAAAGCCACAAAAAGTAGTTAATAAATAGTAAATGATTAATATAATACAAACTATTAATACATTAGAATGTCTGAAAAATTAAGAAAAAAAATAACCAGTAAGGGAATACACAACAAAAGGACAATAAGATAAGTGAGAATGAGTGAAAAGGACGATTGGACCTGGTACTTAAAAACATGCAATGAATAAAAATCAAAAAATAAAAAAATCATAAGAAGAAAAAAATGCAACCATACAAAACAAAAAATAATGATAAATTACAACAACAGATGTGCATTAGATGATAAGCGAAGCACCAATACACACCCACAAAAATTCTGGAAATAAATATTTAAAATGAAAGAAAACAGTATTTAAAAGACACTCCAAACAAAATATTTTAAAAAGTGTAAAACTATAAAACCAGCTGTAGTAAACATAAATAGAATGAATCACAAAAAATTTATCCCAAAGCAATACACACAAAAAGTTAGCTGCGTGACAAAAAGGGACATAAATGTACACAAAGAACATCGATGCATACTAAAAGGTATTCGACAGACAATCATTCAAAATTAAGAAACATATACTTTTTAATTTTTACCAAATAATTAGAAAATTTTGTGTCTTCTACGTAAAAGCAATACACAAGAATGCAAATCCGGTCAAAATCCTGGAAAAAATCACATATTTCTAAAGAGTGTCACGATTTTATAAATTTTTAACATAATAATAGTCCTCTTTTGTGTATTGTTTTTTTGTCTTTGATAAATAATGTTTAGTTACATTTTATTGCGAACCATCACAAACAATTTCAAATGAGACCCCTTGGCAGTTCATCGTAGTTTGCTAGCTTCTGCATGATATATCCTGCATTTTATATCGTGTCAACCTATATTATGTGTATTGGTTTGAGATATGCACGTGGAAAAATCTTATTATGTTCTTCAAATCAGGTTATATTTATTACCATTTGATTATTTTGACTTTTTGTTATACATCGTTTAATTGAAGTGCTTTTTAAATACTTTTTTTCATTTTGAATGTCGATCTTCATTTTAAATGTCTATCTCAGGTTCGTCCATTTTGTGCATTGGTCCATCGCTATTCATTTAAGGCATATCTGATGTTGTAAGTTTTTACATTAATTTTAATTATTTAATGTTTTATCTATTTATTTTTTTTTTTATTTTATTATTATTATTATTTTTTTTTTTTGGTTTTCTTTGTATGTTGTTTTTTAGTTGTAATTTTCCTGTTTGTGGTTTAAAGTAAAAGTCTATGTGTCCTTTTCAGTGCCTTTTTCGCTAACTGTTTTGTTGTGTATTCCCTTACTGGTTTTATTTATTTTTATTTTGTGGACATTCTCATATAATCATAGTTCATATATTTACCCAGTTTGTTAACCCTTGACTATCTATTAACTAATTTTTGTGGCTTTCCAACAGATGTTTATTAAGTCACCGTCACATTTTGTTAATTCCAAGTGCAATTAACATATACCTGTAGCTTTCCTGTAAAGGTGAGTGTCATGAAATGTATTTGGGATTATACCCCGAGGCTGTATCAACATCATATCCAAAAGATTTGACATAAACTTGCTCCAAACCGAAGTTATAGGATTTTTTCTGCAACCCTCTCGTTATATTCTATGTTAAAATTAATCCTCGATAGCCGCTTATTTTTAATCAGGGGTGGTAACTCCGGAAACTCGAAAGTCGTCAATTACTGCAAATTAACTGCGTGCTAATCTGTCATAGCACAAGTAAGTCACGATTTTACATGTAAAATTGCTTGATTAGGGAATAAAAAATATATCATCCATCACTTTATGCATTACCACAGTTGAAAATTTGAGAAAGTTTTTTCAATGCCTGGTATCTCGTTTTTATTTTCATTTTCGAGGGTGTCTTCCTCAAGGTCCGCATTCTCCAGTCATTAAAGAATAGTACAATGTACAAAGGAATACCAACGCAAGTTTTAAACTCTTTGATATTAAACCGGATCTTTAACATGCAGTCTTTTATATTTTCATAATTGTTAGTTTTTTCAAGTACAAATCAAATATGAATAACTTCGTTCCACAGGAGTCTAAGCATCCATAATGGTTGATCTAGATGGTGAAACATCGCTGTACATGTTGAGTGAATGAACATGGAATCTTTTTTATCGTGCCTAGCTAGTGTTCTTGAAATGTCAAATGGTGAGCACTGCACTGTTAAATAACATTAGATATTTACAAGATTATTTTGTAGCCCCTCATTGTTGAACCCGTCTTGAGTTGTAATCATTCAGCTGGCGAAAAATTAGAGAACATAATCCGCTATTTGGCAGGAATTTATAGCAAAGTATACAAATGTTATGTTCCCAGAATATCTACATCATATATTTTGTCATTTCGTTCTGTATATCCTTTATATAAATATGAAAAATTTCCCCGGGCGCTTTTTACTTTCCCTGGGCACTTTTTACCTCCCCGGGCGCTCTCGGGCACTTTTTAGTATGACCCATGAGGCGTGAGATTTTGTCACTTGGCACCCTCCCTTTAAAGCCTTAAAACAACGGAAATATAATAATGATGGTCACAAAAATTGTTCTGCGAGTAAAGTAGATGTTAAACTTCAGGAAAATAATAAATTTGTGAAATTATTTGCATTACTTTTAAAGCCTTTAGTTCAAAATTGTGGTGCATTTTTACCAATGAAAACCAGAAGTGGAAAAAAAGTCGGACGAAAATGTTTTGATTACAAATTTCAGTCATGTGTATTGAAGAAACTACTTGCTGTAATGTAACAAAATTTACTATACGGATGTAAAAATCATTCAGCTTTCAGGAAAATATAATTTTATTCAAATCCAAAAACAACTTTTTAAGTAGATAGCTCAAAAGTGAATGCATACCAAATGCCTTGCTATAAATTTTAAATTGCAACATGGATTGTGTACAAGTTTCCTATCCTTCTTAATACACGTTCTTGTACGAATTAATGACAGAACATTAGAGTAATCATTATTCAGTATCACTGTTATCATGTTTACTTTATATACATAAACTTAGAAACCTAGATATATTTCTACATACTTTGGCATTTTCATTACTCATAAGCCATATGAATTTATAACAAGGATAAATGTTGAAAAGGATAGGAAACTACATGTAGTACGCAGTCCATGTTGCAATTTAAAATCAAGCGTTTGATATGCATTCACTTTGGAGCTACGGAGCAGGCCGGTGTGTTGGCAAACTTTTGTAAGTTCAACTGGTTCCTTAAGCGTAGGGAAAAAAATACAAATATTGCTTATAAAATATTATGATCTTCCAAAAAAATGTTTGACCACCAGAAAACCATTATTAGGGCCCCGCATCTTGATGCGGGTGCCCTATAGTTTTCACTTTGTCCCTCTGTCTGTCCGTCCGTCTGTCCGTCTGTCCGTCAACAATTTTTTCCGTCACAGATTTCTTGGCTTCTATATGTGGGAATGATTTGAAATTTGGTCTGAAGCTTGGAAATGATGAGTTGTATCGTGTAAGCAATTTTTCAAGTTTGTCGGGTGCCCACTTCCTGTTTGCCAATACTTTGAATTTTTGCTAAAAACCAAATTTCCGTCAAAGATTTCTTGGCTTCTACTGAAGGGAACAATTTTAAATTTGGTGTGAAGCTTGGAAATGAAGAGTTGTATTGTGTGAGCAATTTTCAAGTTTGTCGGACATCCACTTCCTGTTTACCGATACTTTGAACTTTTACTGTAAACCAAATTTTCCGTCAGATTTCTTGGCTTCTACTGAAGGGAACAATTTGAAATATGGTGTGAAGCTTGGAAATGATGAGTTGTATTGTGTAAGCAATTTTCAAGGTTGTTGGACATCCACTTCCTGTTTACCGATACTTTGAATTTTTACTGTAAACCAAATTTTCTGTCAAAGATTTCTTGGCTTCTACTGAAGGGAATGATTTGAAATATGTATAGTCTAAAGCTTGGAAATGATGAGTTGTATTGTGTAAGCAATTGTCAAGTTTGTCGGACATCCACTTCCTGTTTACCGATACTTTGAATTTTTACTGTAAACCAAATTTTCCGTCAAAGATTTCTTGGCTTCTACTGAAGGGAATGATTTGAAATTTGGTCTAAAGCTTGGAAATGATGAGTTGTATTGTGTAAACAATTTTCAAGTTTTTCGGACATCCACTTCCTGTTTGCTGAGACTTTGAATTTTTACTAAAACTAAATTTCGTTCATAGATTTCTTGGCTTCTACTGGAGGGAATGATTGGAAATTTGGTTTGAAGCTTTGAAATGATGAGTTGTATTGCAAAAGTGATTTTTCAAATTTGTCGATCAACCACTTCCTGTTTGCCAATACTTTTACTTTTTACTATAAACCAAATTATCTTCATAAGATTTTTAGACTTGTATCAACTTGTTTATGTGTCAAGGTCCTTATTGTGTCCAGCAAATTACTGTGTCCACATTCATTTTAGTTTACACTTGTTCAAATTTCAGTGGTCAACATGCTGCGGTCGTATCATGCTGCGGTCGTATCATGCTGCGCTCGGCGTAGCCCTTTATTTTATTCTTCTTGATGTAAGCTTTCAGTTGTGAGTATAACAATTTGCATAGCTCTTAATGTTTCCTAGGTATCAAATTTGCTAATTTTTATTAGGGCCCCGCATTCAGATGGGGGTGCCCTATAGTTTTCAATTTGTCTGTCTGTCCGTCTGTCCGTCAACAATTTTTTTCTGTCACAGATTTCTTGGTTCCTATTGGAGGGAATTATTTGAAATTTGGTCTGAAGCTTGGAAATGATGAGTTGTATTGTGTAAGCAATTTTCAAGTTTGTCGGACATCTACTTTCTGTTTGCTGATACTTTGATTTTTTACTATAAATCAAATTTTCCGTCACAGATTTCTTGGCTCCTACTTGAGGGAATGATTTGAAATTTGGTGTGAAGATTGGAAATGATGAGTTATATTTTGTAAGCAATTTTCAAGTTTGTCAGACATCCACTTCCTGTTTGCCGACACTTTGATTTTTTACTATAAATCAAATTTTCTGTCACAGATTTCTTGGCTTCTGATTTGAAATATGGTCTGAAGTTTGGAAATGACGAGTTGTATTGTGTAAGCAATTTTCAAGTTTGTTGGACATCCACTTCCTGTTTGCCAATACTTTGATTTTTTACTATAAAGCAAATTTTCCGTCACAGATTTCTTGGCTCCTACTGGAGGGAATGATTTGAAATTTGGTCTGAAGCTTGGAAATGTTGTGTAAGCAATTTTCAAGTTTGTCGGATATCCACTTCCTGTTTGCCGATACTTTGATTTTTTACTATAAATCAAATTTTCCGTCGCAGATTTCTAGGCTCCTACTAGAGGTAATGATTTGAAATTTGGTCTGAAGGTTGGAAATGATGTGTTGTATTGTGTAAGCAATTTTCAAGTTTGTTGGACATCCACTTCCTGTTTGCCAATACTTTTTTTTTTTACTTTAAACCAAATTTTCTGTCAAAGATTTCTTGGCTTTCACTTGAGGGAATGATTTGAAATATGTTCCTAAGCTTGGAAATGATGAGTTGCATTGTGTAAGCAATCATTAAGTTTGTCGGGCGCCCACTTCCTGTTTGCTGATACTTTGATTTTTTACTACAAATCAAATTTTCCGTCACAGAATGTCAGATATCTTGACTTTTACTTGAGGGAATTATTTGAACTTGATCTGAAGCTTGGAAATGATGAGTTGTATTGTATACGCGGTTTTCAAGTTTGTAAAACGTCCACTTCCTGCTTGCCAATACTTTGACTTTTTACTGTTAACCAAACTTTCATCATAAGATTTATTAACTTTTATTGGCTTAAATGACTTAAGCTAAGAAATGATAGGGTATGGTAAAAGTTCAAGAAATCACTATATCCAGCAAATTGCTGTATCAACACATTTGTATGTCAAACAGAATTTGAATCCACACTTAAATGAAATTGACTTTTGCCCCAAGTTTCAGGATTGAAATTGCGGGGCACTTCCGAAAACGCCAGTTTTCTGTATCTAGTTTCCAATAGATAATTCCGGACATACGGGAGGAGGTGAAACATTGGGAAATCAAATCCTATGGAAATGACCTGAGTACAAAATCCTTTCAATGCACATATTTGAAATTAATATGGTAAATTCTTCATAAGATTTTAAGCACATAACATCCATCATATAGATTTTTAGGTCGAAAATGAATGAAATGATAACATCGAAAGTTGGTCGATTTCCCATACGCTAGACGAAAAATCCAGAATCTAACACCGCCCGGATGACTTCCCGGTTTGGTTTGTTTACATTTTATCTGATCTTTGATTGGTCAAAATATAACTGTGACATCATCACAAATTATCTATAGGTCAGTTTTAAAACTTCTATGATTTTGCTAATTTAATTGATTTGCAGAGATGGCTTCCTTCTGGATTGTTTTGCTTGCTTCACTGGTGACATTGATTGTGTGTGGAGTGAGTACAATATGTCTGTATCTGGTATGGTTACAGAGAAAGTACAGCCTTATCCCAGGACCAGAACCTGACAGGTAATTTGTCAAAAAAGCATGTGTGGGGCCAAATTATTTGTCAGACAAACATTTATCAGGACCAGAACCTGACAATAACTGGCCAGATAAACATATCACAGGACCACAACCTTAAGATAACTTGTCATAAAAATCCCATACAAAAACATGATAGATAAATATCTTAGTACATACCAGAACCTCACAGCTTACCTAATTTCCAGAACCTTACTGGTAAGACCTAAAATAAAATTCATTTGTTTGCCGTTGCCTCCCTACCCAAAAAATTGGTCCTACTCAAAAGATTTTATTGATGTTTTGAATACTAAAAAACTGAAACTGCACAATAAACAGTAAATTTCATAATGCTGTACACATGAATATTTAATTTTTTTTTATAAAAATTGTCATGCTCATAGCTAAATTCTGTGTCCTTAAATGGAACTGCAACTTTCCTTTAAAAAATATAATTTACCTACCTACCTTCCCAATATGAAAATACCTCATTAGGCAATGGCAAACAAAGATTTTCTTTAGGTTGGCCTAGCTTGTCAAATGGACAAGGACCGGTAACATGGCAAATGGATCGACATTTCTCACATTTGAGACAAGCCAGTACAAAATGTACCTTTTTTTTAGCTGTTTGAGATATCGTTGTCTCAACTCAAGGGTGAGATAAGATCATAAGAATTTCATGCGAGGAAATACATTATGATGTTATCAACGTCATAGTATCTGACATGATGGAAGCCAGCTATAGTCTTTGTTTATAACTGCGAGAAAAACAATCAAACACTGTTTAAATGTAAGATTTAGAAATCTCAGACACCATCAGGTAAGATTTCAATGTTTCTCCGACTCGGCAAGCCTCACGTGTCTGAGATTTCTCCATCTAGCACTTTCAATGGTGCAAGATTGTATTAATCTCAGGTCTAGAACCTTTATAACATTACAGGTATCTCAACATACCTCAGGTCTAGAACCTTGAAGGTAACATTTTGAATTAACTTATACCAGGACCAGAACCTGTCATGTAAATGAGTATGTCTCAGGCTAGAACCTTACAGGAAAGTTGTCAATGGACATATATCTCAGGACCAGAACCTGACAGGTAACATGTCAAATGAACATATCCCTTGGCTAGTACCTGACAGATAACATGTCAAATCAACATACCGCATGGCTAGAACCTGGCGTATAACATGTCAAATCAACATATCCCATGGCTAGAACTTGACAGATAACACGTCAAATGAACATATCTCTTGGCTAAACCCTGACAGATAACATGTCAAATGAACTTATCCCTCAGCGAGAACCTGACATATAACACATCAAATGAACATAACCCTTAGCTAGAACCTGACAGATAACGTCAAATCAACATATCCCATGGGTAGAATCTGACAGATAACATGTCAAATGAATATATCCCTTGGGTAGAACCTGACAGATAACATGTCAAATCAACATATCCCTTTGCTAGAACCTGACAGATAACAAGTCAAATCAACATATCCCATGGCTAGAACCTGACAGATAACATGTCAAATGAACATATCCATTGGCAAGAACCTGACAGATAACATGTCAAATTAACATATTCCATGGCTAGAACCTGACAGATAACATGCCAAATGACTATATCCCTTGGCTAGAACCTGACAGATAACACGTCAAATGAACATATCCCTTGGCTAGAACCTGACAGATAAAATGTCAAATGAACATATCCATTGGCTAGAACCTGACAGATAACATGTCAAATGAACATATCCCTTGGCTAGAACCTCAAAGATATCATGTCAAATCAACATATCCCTGGGCTAGAACCTGACATTTGTTCATGAGTTTTGTGTAAAACAGGTCAGTGAAGTATTAATACTTTATTTTTAATTTGCATGTTTATACTTTTATTCAGTTGCCAGTCTAATTTGCTTCACACCTGACTGTCTACCATGAATATAAATTTTTTTTTTAAAATTGTGTGACCTGTAATTTATTATCTTTTTTGTTTATTTCTACTTTAATCATGGATAATATTCCTTCATTACAGAAGTATGTACCAATTTTTTACCTTTTTCTTTATTTTCCAGTTTCATAATTCTCAATTATGGACTGTACGTCCTCGGTCAATATAAACCTAACAGGTCCATATATAACATATTGACCTGTTAGGTTTATATTGACCGAGGACGTAGTCCAAGGTCAATATATCCATAACAGGTCCATATATAACATATTGACAGAGTAAAAGGTCCATCATTGTTATATTACATATGTAGTTTTCATGGTATCTCATTGCATTTTTATGGAGTCAGATTTTGTCAGATTAATTTCAAAACATAAGCTCTGGTCGAAGGTGAAAGTGGATCTGCATACCAATAAGAGTGAGTTGGTTGCATGAGTGTCAAGGATAGATAAATGCCAACACATCTGCTATTTTCAAATTAAATAACTCAGCCAACTTTTTTTATGCTTTCTTGTTTACTTGCAGTGTCCCAAAATACCATGGAACAACTATTCAATAGATTTTAATCGATTTAATTGGTTTAATATCGCTGCCCCTTAATTATTAATGTGTGTAAAGCATTTTCGTTTTTAGCTCATCCAGACTAAAAGGCCAAGTGAGCTTTTGCCATCACTTTGCGTCCGTCGTCCGTCAACAATTTAAAAAATCTTCTCCTCTTAAACTGCTGGGCGAATTGTAACCAAACTTGGCCTGAATCATCACCAGGGTATGCAGTTTCAAAATTATGTTCGATTAGTCCGAGGGTCAAACAACATGGCTGCTGTTACTAAAAATAGAACATAGGGGTAAATTGCTGTATTTTGCAAATAACTCGAAAACCGTTACAGATATCAAAAATCTGACAGTGTAAAAATGATCAACATGGCAAGATCTACCCGCCCTGCAATTTTGAAGAAAATCTGAAAACCTGTCTTGGAGTTATTGCCCTTTTTCAGTAAAATTTTCAAAATTTTAATAGTTATACCCCCCCCGCAAACAAAGTTTGGGGGGGGGGTATATAGGAATCACCCTGTCTGTCTGTCCGTCCGTCTGTCTGTCCGTCTGTCCGTCTGTCCGTCTGTCCACACTTCTCGTAAGCGCAACTCTTCTTAAACCGCTTGAAGGATTTTGATGAAACTTTACACAAAGGAAGGACACTATATGTAGATGTGCATGAAGGAATATAATTATTGTCCGAAACCAGGAAGGGGAGATAATTCGACTTAGACTTTTTGTTGATTCCCTNTCTTTTATTTCCAAAACTATAGAAGATGAAGGTAAAGTGTAAAATGATGAAATGTTTGCCATGCTGTGGTGAATTCAAAACTGTCGTTGAAAATAGTTTGTTGACCTCCATTTTCAAAATGGCCCCCATAAAAGGGCAGGAAAATCAATATTGTCTGATTTCAATGAAATTTGGTTTCCAAATAGATATTGATGTTGCGACTTCAAAACCGGTGTTGAAAATATTTCATTGACCGCCATTTTCAAAATGGCTACCAAAAAAGGCGGGAAAATTCAA
>MJUU01000780.1:31630-54295 GCA_002080025.1 Modiolus philippinarum
GAAAGCTAAGGAAAACTTCAAATTTTAATTCTTGTAAAAATTACATGCCAACATTTCAGTAAAACAGTAATAATAACAGGACTTCTGGGAATACCCAGGAACCTGCCTTAACAGCATTCTATGCTTTGATTCAGTATCTATCAGTGGTCACTGATATTTTTTTTTTTTGGTGATTCATGACAGTCTGCTCTATTGCCTTAGTCACTTACCCTAATTTCACAGTCTAGCGAATATGTTTAGTTTTCTGATTTAGTCAGTTTGAGAATTCACATCAATTTTGCGACCATGAAGGGACAGGCGAGACATCAATTTGGGTCCACACTTGTTTAGAGAAATAATTTGATCAATTTTTTTTTTGCCCACATGAGACATGGCCCAAAGGTATTGCACCACTTGGTTTCTGTCGTCTTTCCATCTGCCAATAAGCTTTTCTTATTTTCATAATCTCTGTTGAAACCATTTAAGGAAATTCAGCCAAACTTTACAGGAATGATGTATAGATGGTCCTTTACATTAATTGCTCATTAAGTTCTGATCAGGCAAAAGACATGGCTGCCAATGTGAAACATAGTTTAAAATTGGACCCAATGGAAATGACATCTTTTACATCATATGCTCTGAAACTGTTGAAGTAGAATTAACTAAACTATGCGTAAAAGATTTATGTAAGGTCCTTAACAAAGATTTCTCATTTTGTTTGGACCAGACAAAAAATATGGCCACCAGTGTGGAACATAATGTAGCATTGGGTCCTTTGGGAATATAAAATTTCTATCTCTGAATCCACTGAAGCAAATTGAAGTAAATAGTACTTGAATAATGTTTGGAAGGTTCTTTTCTAAAAATTGCACATTTTGGTTAGATCTAACCAAGAAAATGGCTGCAAGTTCTGAATTTTTAATGAAAAATATATTCTGATCAACCATTTCAAGCTTTACATGAATTGTTTCTTCTAGGTCCTTAACATGGTTGCTATTGTGTTTCAATCCAACAACAAACATGGCCCCCAGTAGGCATTGGACCACGTTTTGATCATCTCCTCTGAAACTAATGAGAAATCTGATACAAACTGTGCAGGAATTATTTTTCTGATTATGCATCTACTGAGCTCATTGGCAAATAAGAAATGCCTTAATTGTTGCTTAGATGCTTTTTTGTCAGGTGAGCAATAAATATTCAGTCTCTGATCCTTAAGTTACTTTATACAAATGTTCCCTTGCTATGTTTTATAAGAATTCTCTTGTATGTTTTCTCTTTTTTTTTAATTTATAATCAGCAAAAATATCAAAAGTGTCAGTTTTTATATACATGTATTATTTATACTTCCTGTATTTATTTTACAGTAGAGAATCCAGAATTAGATGAAGAAGTTATAATGGATGACATCACATCATTTTTCATTGCAGGTAATGTCACAGCTAGTTCTTATAGGCTCTGTTTTGAGGTCTTGTGGGTCTTGATTTACTTCATTTAATGCAAAAGAAGTTGTTTATTTCATTTCAAATGTGGTTTTAAATGTGGTTCGTTAATTTCAACAAAAAAGTTACTCCATTTTGAATTTTAGATTATTCTAAATAAAAATTAAGTATTTTAACGAATTTCTAACAAAGTAGGAAATTTGATTGTTGTCAGTTTGTCATTATTCTAATTTAAACCTGCTGTTTAATGTTGTTAAATGACACCATATACCATATTCCTGTTGTATTACATGAACAACACATCTCTATTTTAGGACAAGAAACTACAGCAAATTTACTGTCCTTTGTCTTGGTCAATTTATGGAAAAATAAAGATGTGTTTGAAAGGTATTTGTAATAGATTTAAATAATTGCTTCTTCTTTAACATCATTTACATTTTTGAACAAATAACATTATGCATTTATACTGAGAATAAATAAAGTATTGTCATTATAAACTACTCCATATCACTGTTGAAGACTACCTTCTCCTGGTCTTAGTTAGGATTCGATGGAAAAGTTGCATGTATATACGTTTTTTTTAAAAAAAAACTGTCCCAGAAATGTCTGAAAAAGATTGAAAGTAATTTAGTTTGAACACAATATGTATTATGTATTTAAATTAAGAGGATTTACTGTATCTTTTCTTGTTCTTAGGTTTATTCTAACCCATTTCTAAATTTGTTAATGGAAAAAATTGTTGAATAAAAACATAATAAGTTCATCGGCACAGTCAAGTCAGTTAGGTAATGCAAATAATATGGCTTAGACTTCCTAAAATTTTTGTATCTTTCTAAGGATATTGCCGTTAAGATATTAATCACAGATGATAATGCATTTTCCTAATTACTACATCATTGTCAAGATGATTTCTAATTTTTTTCCGATCAGATGTTCCATTAGGTTCAGATAAAAAAATTCTGACTTGTTCAGTTCAAATAGATCAGATACAGCCTCTATCATGGGAAACTTTCTCGGGTCACATTTTAATCATTCTTCCTGTTTTTCATGCATTGATAGTCTCCCTTACATTACTACAGATATAAACAAGCTTTTGTACATTATTTAGATTAAGAAAAGAAGTACTTGATACAGTGGGTGTGAAACCCTTTATTGGAAGTGATGATATAAAGAAAATTACATATCTAGATATGGTAATAAAAGAAACATTACGACTAACTCCTCCGGCACCGAATGTCTTCAGAGAAAATAAACATGATATGAACATCTCAGGAATCAAAATACCAGCAGGATCTGCTATATTGGTAAGTTAACATCTCGGGAATCAAAATACCAGCAGGATCTGCTGTATTGGTAAGTTAGCATCTCGGGAATCAAAATACCAGCAGGATCTGCTATATTGGTAAGTTGACATCTCGGGAATCAAAATACAAGCAGGATCTGCTATATTGGTAAGTTAACATCTCAGGATACACAATACCAGCTGGATCTGCTATTTTGGTATGTTGATTTGTATCTTATTGACGATATGTACTACAGTCTAACTTCAATGGCTAACAGCTAGGGGGCTGATGTCAACATTTCAAGCTATCAAGGTCAAACTGTGTTGAAACTTGAACAAGGTACAACAAAAATGTTCCAGACATCCATGGTGTTTTAGTGATTGCAGTTCAAACCATCCTAGTACAGCTGTATCACAGTATTTTTATGCTATATAGGTCAAGAGTTTTGTGCTTTTTTTCTTGAAAATGATGATCTATCATTATAATTATAAATGAACAAATTGTCAATTAGATTTATACACCACATCCTCCATTTTGTCAGTAATTTTATAAGTATACTGTACAACTTTTAGTTACAGTATTTATCCAGTCCTCTCCAGTTAAATACAGAAGTTGATTTAAAACTTAAATAATATAATCTAAATGTTATTATTTTACAGTTAAGTACATATGTTAATTCAAGACTAGAAGAATATTTCCCTGATCCTACAAAGTTTGATCCAGAAAGATTTAATCCAGATTCAGAAAATAAGTAAGTATATAGGAAATAAGATATAAGATTGTTTATTCCAATTAATGGTCCCACAAGGGGCATATAAATTTCATACAGTAATTAGCTTTCATTTCAGGTACACATACATACAAAATTAGACAAGGACATGAAGGAAAACGAGAACATATATATGTCTAATATTTCAATTTTAACAGACTGATAATTATATAATAATATTTTCAACGGTCAGGCCAGAGTCAAGCAGGGATAATACCAGTAACTTAAGTATATGAGAGTGTGTCACTTTTGTGTTAACAAAAATTTTTTGTATCCTTTTCAAATTTTCCAAAAATATTCTCTTTAAATTTCAAACAGAATATAATACAGTACAGCAGGTTATTTTCCTGAGGTCCCAATTTTTATACGACCGCAAAAAAATTTTGAGGTTGTATATTTGAGGGGCGGAAGGACCTTTTACGGGACGCCGGGATCAGCCATTTTATTCAGCAGGAATTCAGGATTTATGCTTAACGGCTTCAGAGATTTGCGTTGTCATTTTTTGGGAATCGGGATTGAACATTTTATTTTCTCGGGAATACAGGATTTAATAGTTATTTCCTAGGGACTCCAGGTTTATACCCCCTCTTACCCACCCTCATATTTGTATGATACTGGCGTTGGCATCTGTAGACTCTTCGTTTCCGTGCAATAACTTAAGTTCTGGTTGATCAATCCTTATGAAATTTTAACACAATGTTCCTTGTCACAAAAAGAAGGTTGGGATTGGGTTTTGGATATTATGGCCCTGCCCGTTTTTTTTTTTTTTTTAAAGGGCTAAATTAGGTGTTTTCATATATTGGGGGGATTTTGATGGTTTTTTTTCAGTGTGCTTTTAAGGAAATTTTCAATCAGTGGTATGGATTTCACGTCACATGTACCATTAATGAGATAAATGGGTCCCAAAAGGGGGAATTCTCAAAAATCTATTTTTTTAATTTTTGTCCCCCGCCGCACCACGACGGTGGGACATAGTAATGGTCTGCGTCCGTGTGTCCGTCCGTCCGTCCGTCCGTCCGTCCGTCCGTCCGTCCCTCCGTCTGTCCGTCACACTTTCTTGTGGACGCAACTCCTCGGAAACCGTCTATTGGATTTTGTTCAAATTTTGTAGGATTGTTAGTCACTATATGTACTAGATCATATCGCACCGCCATTTTGATTCGTCAATTTTTATAGGAGTTATGGGACTTTGACCATTTTTAGCAATACTACACAACTGGAGATCTTGTGGACGCAACTCCTCGGAAACCGTGTGTTGGATTTTGTTCAAATTTTGTANCTGTGTCTAGCTTCTTTTTGTGTCCATCTAATTATTGTGTCAAGCTCTTTACCGTGTCCACATTCACTTTAAACTACTTTTGTTGAAATTTCAGTGGTCGACATGCTGCGGTCGTATCATGCTGCGCTTGGCGTAGCCCTTTATTCTGAAACTGTAATTAGGATTCAATTGTTATTATGCACAGATATTCCTTATGGTCCAATCTGTCGTGTATTCTGATTTCAAGGTTATGTTATAAGCACTTCTTCGTTTCGGAGATGTCATTGTTTTTCATTGTTGTACAATTTATGGAATTTTTGTCACAATTTCTTTTAAAAATGTAAGGTAGATTCAATTGTTGTGCAGACAACAACACTCTGTTGGATGCAATAACGACTTTTATTTGGTCGACTAGTTTCGGCCTTTACGGCCGTCATCAGGACAATATAATTGTAAAATTTAAGACTGAAGTACCTTTGTAGGCACAATATTTAAGAGAACGTCATAATGTGTCCATAGTTACGATAAATAGTTAAGATAGTATAAATAGATACATCAATAAATACAATTAGAAGGAACACTGTTTTGTTATTTATAGTTAATAAGGATGTTTTTTGAAAATGTTGTAAACATTGCGGACTGTTAGTTGCCTGTTCCAATCTTCTTCTGTAAGTTCATCCTGGCATACTGTTGTAACAGAGTCACTTTTCATTTCATTAGTGTTTTCATCTTCGGTTAAGTCAATGAATACTACAGGGGTTGGATCTATCAGGTATCCATATGAGTTTGTTGGTGGAACTTCTGAATTGTTTTTAATCGATTCTTCTGAGGATGAGATGTATAGGTCTTCCTCTAGGGTAGTTGTCGGTGGATTTTTAGCTTTTGGCACATATTCGTATACAGATTTTCCAGGAACAATTCTGAAGGTAGGCTTTTTTGATGTAAGTGGCGTTGCTTCAAAAGGAGGAATCCATTTCTGTACTGGAGTAGCTAATTCTCTGGGTGATGCATTGTATGTTAAGAAATCATTCTTCATTTTCTCCGGGTGTTTGTTAATCAAATGTTTTCCTGCATTGTCTTTTCTATTGAAGGTTGCACCGCAGTGTTTGCATTCATAGTATGTGGCTGTAGGTCCATGAAATGATTTAGCGTGTCTTTTTAAAGTTGATACACTTGCAAATTTTTTTTAAATTTTTGTCTGATTATGATGCAGTTTTTTCATTAGATTCCTTATGAAAAATTAATATAGCGCTCAACTATTATATTTTTGGTAACTTTCTTTCCTTTCCCAGCTATAATATATATGACGGGCCGAACAGGGCCAAAATTGCAAATTTACAGATAACTTAAAATTTTTATTTTTCATCAGATTTCGATGGAATTTTTCTCTCTGAATTCCTCTTGATATAAGCATTTAGTAGTATGTCAACAGATTTTGCATAGCTCTTACTATTTCCAAGCTACAAGGGGTCAAAGGGACCAAAATTTTCTATATATGTGAAATCTGAATTTTTTATCGGATTGCGATGGGATTTTTTCCTTGGATTCCTCTTGATATAAGCTTTCAGTAGTATTTTAATGGATTTGGCGTATCTCCTACTGTTTTTGAACTACAAGAGGTCAAAGGGGCCAAAATTGTAATTTTCAAAATATTTGAAATCCTTATTATTCATCGGATTTCAATCAGATTTTTTCTTTGGATTCGTCTTGATATAAGCTTTTGTTAACATGTCAATGGATTTGGCATAGCTCTTGCCGTTTCCAAGCTATAAAGGGCTGAAATTGCAATTTTCAAAATATGTAAAATCTTTTAATTTATTTTTAGTTCGCCTCAAGGAAATTGAGGGGACTATTGGAGTACCCCCGGCGTCCGCGTCCATGTCCGCGTCCGCATTTGGGTATATATCTTAGTAACTATGCAGTGTAGGGTCATCAAACTTTGCATGCAGGTGCATCTTGGGCTAACTCACAGCCTCCAAGAAAATAAGGTCTCTCTGACCTATATTTTCCGCTTGAGTGGCTTGCATTCAAATTTACATTTTAGTTCATATCTCAGTTACTATGCATAGTACAATAATCTAACTGTGCATGTGCATGCATCTCTGGTGGTAGGTCAGCATCCAGGCAAAATAAGGTCACTTTGATCTATATTTTCTGCTTGAGTGACTTACATTCAAGTTTAAGTCCGAGTTCAGATCTCAGTCACTGTACATGGTAGGATCATCTAACCTTGCATGTGCATGCATCTCTGATGGGAGGTCAGCATCCCAGCAAAACTAGGGCACTTTGACCTATATTTTCCGCTTGAGTGACTTACATTCAAGTTTACGTCCGAGTTCAGATCTCAGTCACTGTACATGGTAGGATCATCTCACCTTGCACGTGCATGCATCTCTGATGGGAGGTCAGCATCCGGGCAAAATTGGGTTGCTGCGACAAAGTGCCACAACGAGGCGAACTTTGTAATCGTTGATTACCTATGTTTTTTGTTGTTGGAATTTAATGGGTTTGTTTCTTCGGATTCTTCTTATCGTATAGTTAAAGTAGTATAGAAAAAAGAAGGGAAACAGTATGTTGACAGTTTACCAATTTGACATACCTCTTACCAATCCTTTCTATATAAGGAATCATAAGCACTTATTTTTATTGGATTAGTGTCTATCCAAAGGATAGAATTCTATCCTATGTTACGACCCCGGGTGACCAACCTCACGCAATCAAACATTAGTGATCATACCCATGCTAAAAGAATCCTTTTCAGAATCTTTTTCCTCGTACACATCTTTCTGATCTCAATAACACTCAAAAGTCTATTTTCATTGAACATTAATTTGATTGCACGAACCTTTCAACACTTAAATGGTGCCCGAATTCGTTAATTAATCACGGAATGAATTTCCCATTCATAAAATTTTGTGTGTAGATGTATGAATATGGAAGATTGATGCCTTTTTTGTATGAATGGCGTAAACGTACTTTCATGAACCGTCAATGAAACGATGTGGCCGTTTTGAAATAAATCATAACAACGCATTGGAAATAAAAAATCAAATTCAGTAGCCGTCGAGAACAACAGTTCATTATTTCAATCAATTTACAATCTACGGAAGACGTAATGTTTGTTTACATTTCTACTTATCTACGACTGTTCCACGTTGGCTGTTCCATTATACTTGTTAGTGTCTTCTCCGAGGTCTGCGTTCTGTATACATGTAATGGAGGGACATACTTAAAACAAACAAACAAACAATGGCCGACTCAAAACAAAATACTGAAGAAGTCGTACATCGGTAAATACAAAATATTACCTGGAAACAGTTGTCAGGTGCATATTCCGAAACAGTCGATATTTTGCAACGATCGGGATTGGAACTGACTAAATTCGAAATAGGATCAGGCAGGGGTGTTGATCTGTTGATTGCCGTTCGTCCAACAATGTTCAGTCCGGGGTGTTGCGCGTTAATTGCTGTTGATGAGAGTTTGGTCATACAAAAATTGAGATAAAGTCATTTGAGTATTTACAATGCATAACAAACATTTTTCAATGCATGAGAATGTATATCATAGCACGAATTGAGATGCATTGTTGCACAAAGAACTTGGCACAGATCATCGTTTTCATGTCTTCGTGTGTTTCTTGGACGAATTATTATCTCCATAAAGAGCAGGGTATTGCTGCTCATGTCTTGTCAGCTTTTGCGTCTTGTCAGCATTCACAAACCTTTCATTCAGGTCTCTTCTTTAGAATTAAATTTCAAACTGTACTTGATCAAGATGGTGCTGTCATTGTTTAGTCTATGTTGAGTGTACAGCAGGGAACCCATAATTGGTATAAAATCAAAATTCTTTGAATATTTGTCTCTAATGTGATTGGCTGGTGTGATCAAATGAAGATGGCCACCAGTAAATACTTGCTGACTGTCAGAAAGGCATGTTAATTTTCTTGATGAGCAAAACATGGTTTTTGTACCTTTCTTGGTTTTGATATCATCATTATAATTGAGACCCATAGTAAAAAATGAGTAATAATGCACGACATAGACAGGCAATTATTCATATCATACATGGACACTATTGGACAGTGTACATAAAATTTCAATAGATCAGATACTGATCATTGCCATCATAGACACTAATCCACCAGTCCCTTTGGGACTTTGATTTTCCTTAGTTTGTGTGCAGCTAATTACTGAGTCAAGCTCTTTATTGTGTCCATTTATTTACTGTATCAAGCTCTTTACTGTGTCCTCATTCATTTTGAATTACACTTGTTCAATTTTTAGTGTTCAACATGCTACAGTTGTATCATGCTGCGCTCAGCGTAGCACTTTATTGCTATTTAACAAGGGATTTGGGCGCATAAAAAATAAGAGTTTGCGAAATTTAAGACAGTATATCTCTTTACTTATCGTCTTTCCCTCTGCCTATCTCAGCTTGCAAAGCCCTTCCACAAAAGACATATCCGGTTGACCCGAACTTATCAAGAGGTTGACCTGGAGTTATCAAGGCAATTCTCCCAATGTTTGACAAGCAATATTCTTTCTATCCGTTTCACAAGAAATAAATCTTAATTGGATAAAGAATCTATTATATTTTCCAATTCTAATTTTGTTAACAAATAACCGTCACTAATACATAAAAACAAAAACGAGACGTTCGAAAAAATACGGAAACTAGGTCATTGATAACTTCAGCAGAGCCACCATTTTGTTTACATTGTGACGTCATAAAAGTGCCTAGGAACTGGAAGACAGATGTAAACAATGAGAGGTTTTGAAATGCAAAAACCAACTTTATTTCAATTTGCTAACATGGTTAGATCAAAAAATTTCTAAATTTAATAACCTTAGCCAACAAAAAAAATTGTGAAGTCATCATATAACTATAAAACATTTCCCATTTTCTAAAAAATGAATAAACCTCATTTCCGGCACATCCTTGGGAGAATTTGACACAAAACCTAATAAACTATTGTATAGAAATAAGAAATAAAAGACGATAAACAAGTTATCTGAATTTTGAAAGCTGGAATATTGTAAAATATCATCCCGCTCGCCAGAATATGAAGCTTGGGGCTCGTTCGCTGCGCTCACTCGCCCCTGAGCGTCATATTCTGGCTCACGGGATGATACTTTACGATATACAGATGTCAAAATCCAGATAACATATACATATTTGTTCTTAGCTCAATTTTCTATTCCCGAAAATTGATGACTACAAAAATTAAATACACCGCTAAGAAGAATTGAATTGCAAAATTTTGCATCTGTGAAAATTGCCCACTAAAGTACATTTACTGACATATGAAATTGGTTTATTTAACACTGTTTATATATTTCTATATTGTTCATTTTATATAGCAGAAAAATTCAGAACTCTTTTAAAATTTTCTTTTCAGGATACCACAATTTATCTACTTTCCATTTGCACTTGGACCAAGGACTTGTATAGGGAAAAGTTTTGCAGATGTAAGTTCTGTTGATTTCACCTCCTCTTATACATCTCCAGACATTTATATGGTGTAACAGCTGATTTGACTTAATAGACTCCCTTTGATAGATGTGAATGGAAAGTGTTTCATTTCGAATAATGTAAGGTAGGCTAGACAAAAAGGGAGGAAGGATATATACTTTGTGGCCCAAGACGTGATAGTCTTCTGGTAAATAGTCGTATAAAGAAAAACATAAATTCACTGCAGCTTGGGTTTAGTTACATTATCATATTAAAACAACAAAATAAACAGGATTACCCCAAGACATTGTTTTATAGTATATTCTAGTTTGAGATCAAATAATTTTGATTAACATATTCTGGCACAAGAGATCACGCTTTGAGAT
The DNA here is from genome assembly GCA_002080025.1 of Modiolus philippinarum. NCBI lineage: Eukaryota > Metazoa > Mollusca > Bivalvia > Mytilida > Modiolidae > Modiolus > Modiolus philippinarum. Next base: position 42,196 of record MJUU01000780.1, read on the forward strand.
TTTCAGAAAATACATTTTAATATGGACTTTTTACCATCTGCAAATGAAGTTTAAGAGATATATAGGATTCACCATATCTGTCTGTCTGTCTAGACTTCTTATTAGCACAACTTTTCTGTATATCTGTATGTATATTTTCACACATGCTTTGTTATCTGTATTCATATGTCATTATGTTCTCTGTAACTTTGTATTAGTTTATGAGAATAAAATCATTCATTCATTCATTCTTAAACCACTTGAATAATTTTGATGAAACGTAACACAAAGGAAGGACATTATATGGAGACGTGCGTAAAGGAATGTTCAAAAGCAGTAAGGGGAGATGATTCAACTTTGACTTTTAATTGATTTCATCTGCACAAATTAAGTCCTCTTGTCTGAAACCAGGAAGGGGAGATAATTTAACATCACCTGTTCATTGATATCTTCTGCACAGAGACTTAATAAGCACGACTCCGCTTAAACAACTTCAAGTATTTTGAGGAAACTTTACAAAAAGGAAGGACACTATATGGAGATGTGCATGATGGAATATGATAATTGTCCAAAACCATGAAGGGGGCATGATTTGGCTTTGAGTTTTCATTGATTCATATAAGCACAACTCCTTAAATCATCGGAATAAATTTTATGAAACTTTACACAAAGGAAGGATACTATATTGAGATGAACATGAAGGAATAAAATTATTGTCTCTGAATTCCTGAAGGGGATATAATTTGACTTTGACTTTTCATTGATTCCTTCGGCAATCATTACCTTTTAAGCACATCTCCTCTTAAATCACTGGAAGGATTTTGATGAAACTCTACAGAAAGGAAGGACACTATATGAAAATGTGCATGAAGGAATCAAATTGCTGTCTGACACCATGAATGGGAGATAATTTGAATTTGACTTTTTATTGATGCCTTCTTTAATGATCTTTTGGACTAGGACAATTTTTCAAAGAAATAATTCAAAGAGTAGATGTTGTGAAATAAAGCTGTGGGAAAAACACTGCTCATTGTAATTCTCTTCAGAAGATTTTTTCACAATGTTGTAACGAAATTTTAACGCTTATGATTTTTTGTGTAAAATGTTAAAGCAGCCAATAAAAGTGTAAATTTTATTTTTGTCTGATTTTGAGATCATTTTCATTGTAACCCTTGTGAAAAATTACTTGAGGATAATATCACTGTGTCCATAGTTGTATTTTGTCCACACCAACCTAAATTTGCACTTACCACATTGATTCAGTGTTAAGTGAGCTGGGGGTATTGGTGACAGCTATTGTTTCATTTGACTTTCAGCAAAGATTTTAAGGACCAATTTAGTTGAATCATGAAATGACAAATCAATTATATCTCTAGGTTACCGGTATTTATTTCTTGAAAAACTTGTGAGTTTCATTCACATAAACAGTTCACAAGAGAAGTAATTGTTCCTGTATATTATTGATTCCTTTTCCATTTTACTATTTGTAACTATTTTAATGAAATGTAATATATGTACGCAATGTTTTTTTTTATTATAGACAGAGGCAAAGATCGTTCTCACTAAAATGATTCAGAGATTTAACTTTGAAATGGACCCTGACCAATCTTTTGAAATAGAAGAGACAGCAACACTGAAGCCAAAAGGAGGGGCTGTATGCATGTTTTCTTTTAGTAACACTTCAGAATAAAAGAAAGGGTCATTTTTACACAGTGTTATTGTTCGAAGGAACCAGTTGATGACAGATTGCTCACAGTGATTATTGATCATTCAAATCAACTATTTTACACTTAAATTTAAATTTGTTCTTAAGGATTACCTCTGTAATTACTGGTGTGTCCTCAAAAAATTATTTTCAGTAACATGGATTTCACTGCCTTAAATTTGCCTTAGGTTTGTATATTCCACCTCAGCTTTAGCATTTTCAGAACAAAATCAGTTTTTATACGACCACCAAAAATTTGAGGTCGTATAATGTCGTCATCGTTGTCCAGCATTGTTGTCATCTGTAGACACTTTTGTTTTTGGTCAGTAACTTAAGTTTCAGTTGATCAAACCTTATGAAATTTTGACACAGTGTTCCTTGTCACAAAGGAAGGCTTGGTATGGTTTTGGTTGTTTTGGCCCCTCCAGTTTAAAAAAAAGGTCCAAAAAGGGCAACATTGGGCGTTTTCACATATTTGACTGTAGAATATTTATTATTTATCAGATTTTGATGGAGTTTCTTTCAGTGCATTCCTAATTAGCTCACCTGGCCACAGGCCATGTGAGCTTTTGCCATCACTCGGCGTCCATCGTCCGTCTGTCGTCCGTCCGTCCGTTAATTTTTATTCAAAGATCTTCTCCTCTGAAACCACTGGACCAATACTAACCAAACTTGGCCTGAATCATCACCAGGGTATGCTCTTTCCAGTTTGTGATTTTTATGTCCGTAGACCAAACAACATGGCCACTGTTACTAAAAATAGAACATAGGGGTAAATTGCCGTTTTTATACGACCGCAAAAATTTTGCAGTCGTATATTGGTATGGTGCTGGCGTCGTTGGCGTCTGTGGACAGCGTAACTTTGCTTCTAGTGGACGGATCATTATGAAATTTTAGTATGATGTATCTTGGCACACGCGTAAACAGAGAGTTGGTGGCCCCGCCCATTTTAGAAAAAGGGGCCAAAAAGGGATGAAATCAGGTGTTTTCACATTTTTGACTGTAGAATCTTTATTAATTATTGGATTTTGATGGGGTTTGTTTCAGTGTGCTCCTGAGAAAATTTCCAATCTGAAGTATGCCAACGGATTTCACGTAGCATGTACCGCTCACGAGATAAATGGGGCCCAACAGGGGCAAATCTCAAAAAAAATAAATTTTTAATCCGATTTTGATGCAGTTTTTGCAATGGATTCCTTGTGAAAAATTAATATGGCGCTCAGCTATTAGATTTTTGATAACTTATTTCCTTTCCCAGCTATGAGGGGCCGAACGGGGCCAAAATTGCGGATTATGTAGAATTTTTATTTTTATCGGATTTTGATGGGATTTTTTTTCTTCGGATTCCTCTTGATCTAAGCTTTCAGCAATATGCCAACGGATTTTGTGTAGGTCTTACCGTTTCCGAGCTACAAGGGGTCAAAGGGGCCAAAATTGCAATTTTTCTAAATATGTCATATCTTTATTTTTCATCAGATTTCGATGGATTTTTTTCTTTGGATTCCTCTTGATCTAAGCTTTCAGTAGTATGTCAACAGATTTTGTGTAGCTTTTACTGTTTCCGAGCTACAAGGGGTAAAAGGGGCCAAAGTTGCAATTTTTCTAAATATGTCATATCTTTATTTTTCATCAGATTTCGATGGATTTTTTTTCTTTGAATTTCTATGGATGTTAAGTTTTAGTTGATAGTACATATTTTGCATAGCTCTCACGGTTTTTTATCAGTAAGTAATCAAAAGGGTTTATTTTTTCCCTATTTTGTTTCTAGCTAATAACTGTGTCTAGCTTCTTTTTGTGTCCATCTAATTATTGTGTCAAGCTCTTTACTGCGTCCACATTCACTTTAAACTACTTTTGTTGAAATTTCAGTGGTCGACATGCTGCGGTCGTATCATGCTGCGCTCGGCATAGCCCTTTATTTGCAAATTACTCGAAAACCATTACAGATATCAAAATTCTGGCAGATGTAAAAATGATTAGCATGATGATATCTACCTGCCCTGCAATTTTGAAGAATATCCGTTTACCCGTCTTGGAGTTATTGCCCCCTTTCCGTAAAATTTTTAGTTTTTCGCTTCTTTTAGTCCTATATATTGAAAACAGTAGAAGAAAGAAGTGAAGTTTATACAACAGAAATGGTCAGCATAGTAAGATCTACATGTCCTGCAATTTTGAAGAAAATCTGACAACCCACATAGAAGTTATTGCCGCTTTTTCTTTGAATTTTCACAGTCTTTTAACATTTTTACTTTTATTTCAAAAACTGTTTAAATGTGAATTGCAAAAGTGTTGAGGTTTTCCAGAACTACAATTTTTACATATGTCCAGCAGTTCGCATCTCATCCAAGATGGCTGCCAGCGGGGAAGAAAGTTTAACATAGGACCCTATAAATGGGAAATACATTCAAAGATCTTCTCTGAAACCACTGAGCCAATGGGAACCAAATTTTGTCACAGTAGTCCTTGGGTGGTCCCCTTTAAAATTTTTTTATTTTGATGTTTGTACCTCATCCAAGAGGGCTGCCAGCGTGGAGCACAGTTTAAAATAGGGAAATGCATTCAAATGTCTTCTCCTCTGAACCCACTGCCCCAATTGGAACCAAACTTGGTTACAATAGTCTTTAGATGTTTGCCTTCAAAGTTTGTGATTTTTATGTTCTTACCTCATTCAAGATGGCTGCCAACAGGGAACATAGTTTAACATAGGGACCCTATGGGAAATGCATCCAAAGATCTTCTCCTCTGAATTTACCAAGCCAAATTGAACCAAACTTGGTCACAATAGTCCTTGGGTGGTCCCCTTTAAAGTTTGTGATTTTTACGTTCTTACCTCATCCAAGATGGCCGCCAGTGTGGAACATAGTTTAACATAGGGACTCTACGGGAAATGCATTCAAATGTCTTCTCCTCTGAACCTACTGAGCCAATTGGAACCAAACTTGGTTACAATTTTCTTTGGGTGATCCCTTCCAAAGTTTGTGATTTTTAGTTTGTACCTCATCCAAGAATGAAAATTTAACATATGGTGAACTGATTTATAGTATGAATGGGTGGTCTATTGGTGACAATGAATAAAACCAGTCACCAGGTGAGCGATACAGGCTCATGTGAGCCTCTAGTTAAATTTCATATCTGTAGTTCTGTAGTATGTCAACTGATTTTATGTGGCATGTACTGTTCATGAGACAAATGGGGGTCCAAAAGGGGCGAACTTTAATTTTTTTATTTTATTTTTAGTCTGATTTTAATGCAGTTTTTTGCAATGGATTCTTTATGAAAAATAAACATATAGATGCACATCAGATTTTTTATAACTTATTTCCTTTTTGAGCTATTAGGGGCCAAAAGGTGCCAAAATTGCAAACATGCAGATTACCTAACATTTTTATTTTTCATCGGAAATGGATGGGATTTTTTTCTTTGTATTCCTCTTGTTGTAATCTTTCATCAGTATGTCAACAGATTTGGTGTAGCTCTTACCATTTCTGAGCTATAAGGGGTCAAAGGGGCCAAAATTGTAATTTTTCTAAATATGTGAAATTTTTTTTCATTGGATTTCAATCAGATTTTTTCTTTTGATTCTTCTGAACATAAGATTTAAGCAGTATGTGACATATTTGAATTATCTCTTTCAAGGGTTAAACATAAAAGTTCTCGCTAAAGCTCGAACTTTTAAAGTTTAACCCTTTCGACAGTAGAACTATGACAATCAACAACATGAAAGGATGGATTCTATATATCACACACATAATGATTGTTATGATGTTGCCTATAATTAAACTTGGTATGGAATTTTATATTGTTATGAATTATATCGCCTAAGGTTTTTATTTACATTACCAGTACACAGGGCTCCAGAATTTTTGTACATTTTGTCAGCAGTTTGGGCATTGTTTTACAAAAAAAGATTTATACTTATTGCATACTTATATCAGGGTGACAGGGAAGTTTTTGTACACTTTGTCAGCAGTTTGGGCATTGTTTTAACCAAAAAAAAAGATTTAAACTGTATATGTACTTATACATATATGTATATCATGGAATATTTTTTAGAAAAACTGTTAATTTGTGCCTTATTTATTATTGACATAATATATATTTATTGTATGTGTATATCTCAATTGTTTTGTTATGTTTCAATTAAAATAACCTCATTTTCGTAACAAGAGTGGATCGTATTGCAAGGCAATACAGAAGTCCCCTACCGGTGGAATAATTCAGTATACCAGTAAAAAAGTTAAATAAGAAAAGTTTTCCGAGCCCAAGGCCTATAACTTCGTCAAAAATCAATGCACCCAACCCATACTCAAACTTGATCTATAACCCATAGTAGTTGATTAACAATGCAAATATCAGCTTAATATCTGAAATGGTTTGGAAAAAAAGTCTGGAAAACCTATATTTTACCGAAATTTTCTAAGTCCAAGGCCCATAACTCCATCCAAAATCAATGGATCGGAACCAAACTCAAACTTGATCTGTAACCCATAGTGGTAGATTTTAGCTTCATATCTGGAATGGTTTAGAAAAAAAGTCTGGAAAACCTATATTTTACCAAAACTTTCTAAGTCCAAGGCCCATAAATTCGTCAAATATCAATGGAATGGAATCAAACTCCAACTTGATCTGTAACTCATTATGGTAGACTCACATAGCAAATATTAGCTTAATATCTGGAAGGGTTTAGAAAAAAAGTCCGGAAAACCTATATTTTACCAAAATTTTCTAAGTCATAGGCCCATAACTCTGTCCAGAATCAATGGACCACAACCAAACTCGAAGTTGATCTGTAACCCATAATGGTAGACTCATATAGCAAATATTAGCTTCATATCTGAAAAGATTTCGAAAAAAAGTCCGAAAAACCTATATTTAACCAAAATTTTCTAAGTCAAAGGCCCATAACTCCGTCCAAAATCAAGGGACCAGAACCAAACTTGAACTTGATCTGTAACCCATAATGGTAGACTCACATAGCAAATATTAGTTTCATATCTGAAACGGTTTCGAAAAAAAAGTCCGGAAAACCTATATTTAACCAAAATTTTCTAAGTCAAAGGCCCATAACTCCGTGTAAAATCAATGGACCGGAACCAAACTCGAACTTGATCTGTAACTCATGGTGGTAGACTTACATACCAAATATTAGATAAATATCTGAAACAGTTTCGAAAAAGTCAGGAAAACCTATATTTTTCCAAAATTTTCTAAGTCAAAGGCCCATAACTCCGTCCAAAATCAATGGACCGGAACCAAACTCGAACTTGATCTGTAACTCATAGTGGTTGACTCACATAACAAGTATTAGCTTCATATCTGGAACGGTTAAGAAAAAAAGTCCGGAAAACCTATATTTTACCAAATTTTTCTAAGTTAAAGGGCCATAACTCCGTCCAAAATCAATGAACCGGAACCAAACTCGAACTTGATCTGTAACTCATGGTGGTAGACTTACATACCAAATATTAGAGAAATATCTCTAATCGTATGGGAAAAAAGTCCGGAAAACTTGAGTGTGACGGACTGACGAAGTGCAAACCTAAAGTCCACTTCGGCGAAGCCTGTAGGGGACTAAAAAATTCGCTATGCTTGTTACAAATCTGAAAAAAAAAAATCAGACAAAAATGTGATTGCCATAGAAACAAATGAACGTGATGATTTTTCTGATCTATAAAATATGAATGTAATAAAATTAATCACAATTCCAATTGTAGCAAGTCTTTTTAAAGTGATGGAATTTTATTTGGATGACCAGAAACACTTCAGTAATTCACAATTAAGTGATGCCTGTGAGAGAATTATAATTTCATTCCAAAGTTTAATTATATTATTTTATGACAAAATGCATAAATAAAGATTTTCTTCAATAAACCATGATTTCAGACTCTGTTTAATGATTATGTATTTCCTTGAATGGAAAATCAGTGTTTTCTTTGTTTCAACATCTCCATTTTTCATGGTCATCTAATGGCCCTGTCACACTATAACACACAGCACCAACGTGTGCCCAGCGTGTGAGAATATTTTAGTACACGCTGGTGTGTGTTGTATAAGTTACAGGCACATTCGTAACAGGTTACAAACACGTCGACACACGTTGGCGTGTGTTGTTGAATGTTGGGTGCGTCAGAAAATTTTGAACATGCTCAAAATTTCAAGACATTCACCAACATGTTGTTGATAAGTTATGCATACGTTAGACGAAAGCTAGAGATGCGTTATGCACATAATGTGTGCGATATGTAGTATTTTCTCGAAAGTTGTTTTAAACTTGTAGAGAATAAAAACCGGCGTCCTTGTAATTAAGGAGTAACGTATTAGCCTATGTTTTATTATAAAAATAATGGTTAAAGAGCAAGACAAAATTCCAAAGTAATGTAAATAGCTGATTTATTTCAGTAGCATACTGACATATTGTTTTACAATTTTTTTTTTTTTTTTTTGAGGGACCTATCCCTCCTGCAAATCTGTCCATTTTTATCCATTTCTACATTTGCAAATGTTATTGAGATGAAGAATTTCAAGTTGATCTTACAAAGGTTGTCAAAACGCTATACAGATGCTCTATGAATGCTAGAAGACCGTTATGGATGCGTTCAGTATACGTTAAGAACGCTAGTAAAACGCCATTGCAACGTTGTCATATGCTGTTATACGTTTTGTGAGCATTGCATACAAGTTATGGATAAGTTTTCTGTGTGTTGTAAGTCGTTAGCCTGACGCTATGAATGCGTCCAACAAGATAATTTCTTCAATTTCTTCGCGCATGTGCTAACGTTCTTATAAAAATTCGTGAACGTCAGCACACGTTGGCTAGAACGTTATAGTGTGACAGGGCCTTAAGCAATAAAATAATCAAATTGATTGTTAAAAGATTGCAGATATTTACAGAATTAAATACCTTTACTTTATTTTGAGTTTAATTTTAACAAATTGTTATGCATCTTTTCCTACATAGCTGTGCACTCTCAGGTGCTTTATAATTGTTTTTATACTAGTTTATTTTTATTAATTTTTTAGTACCATTACATAGTGTGATCTATATTATGTGGGAATGCATATTTTTAAATTGAGAGTGTACTTTTATATACTAAAACTTATTTATTTTTATACAATAAAGTTTACATGTTTTCACAAAGTTATTTGTTCTCTATCAATTCTGAAATGTCTTCGGGATTAGCCTCACTAATGTCTTCAGGATTAGCCTCACTAATGTCTTCAGGATTAGCCTCACTAATGTCTTCAGAGTTAGCCTCACTAATGTCTTCAGAGTTAGCCTCACTAATGTCTTCAGAGTTAGCCTCACTAATGTCTTCAGGATTAGCCTCACTAATGTCTTCAGAGTTAGCCTCACTAATGTTTTCAGAGTTGGCCTCACTAATGTCTTCAGAGTTAGCCTCACTAATGTCTTCAGAGTTAGCCTCACTAATGTCTTCAGGATTAGCCTCACTAATGTCTTCAGAGTTAGCCTCACTAATGTCTTCAGGATTAGCCTCACTAATGTTTTCAGAGTTAGCCTCACTAATGTCTTCAGGATTAGCCTCACTAATGTCTTCAGAGTTAGCCTCACTTTTAAAGTCTTCAAATCTTGACCTTCCTATTCTTTTGATTTTATCTGCTTCAGTGAAACTTTTCTGGCGAAATATAAGAAAGGTATTTTCAAAATGAAAATTGTCTTTAAAAAAGTGTCTTTAAATCTGATTGTTTTAATGTTAAATTTACTGTCAGAAGATGATGTATATATGTACATGGAAAATTTAATCAAAACTCAGAAAAAACATGGTTTTCTTCAGGAAATAAGGAATTCTTGTCTAAACTTGAGTTTCCATCAGCAAATAGTAGTTCCTTGTTATAATTACATATATTGCTGAGAATACTATGAATTTCTGAAGCTTTACCCAAAGAAGGCTTTTTAGACAGTGATCTATGGAAACAATATATTTAAATTTAAAAATCTCCTGTCAAACTGCTTGGCCAATTAGAACAAAACTTACCTCAAATTGCATGATGGTATCCTTAAAAAAAGGTTGTCTGGCAGGTCTCTTCCAAGATGGTTGTCAATGGAGAACACTGTTAAACAGTGGATGTAATGGTAAATAAATTTAAAGATCTCCTTGAAAATATTTGACAAAAACTAACAGAAATTGCCAAAAAACTTACCATTAGGAAATATTCTAATAATAGACTCTTATGCAAATATGTTGAAAGATTTATCTTCTCTGAAATAACTTTTCCAATTTGATTCAAATTGTGACACAACAGTCCTTAAATAGCCCCCTTTAAAATTTATTTCTGACAGGACCTCACACAATCAAATTTGCGCTCAGCTGGGAACATATTTTTAACATTAGATAATAGAATGAACCAAAGAAGTACATCTCTTAAACCACTGAAACATATTATAATGTACTGATACAGATATGCAGAAAACACACTCCTGATTTCAGATGTAAAACTGAGATCTTTAGGAGACAGAAGTGTCTCCAAACCATGGTCCAATAAGTGATGCATGGCTCTTGGAGAATGCTGTTTTAGCTCACCTGACTCATAGGGTCAGTGTGAGATATTGCCGTCACTTGGCATCCGTCAGATTTTCATCAACACCTGAAACAACCAAGCAAATTCAACCAAACTTTACAGGAACGATGTATGGAAGGTCTTTTACAAAGATTGCTCATTTCTTTCTAATCCAATAAAAAAACATGGCCGCCAGCACGTAACTTATATTTAACATTGGACCCTATAGGAAAAACATCATTTTCATAATCTCCTGTGAAACTACAAAAGCAAATTCAACCAAACTTTACAGGAATGACATATGGCAGGTCTTTTACAAAGATTGCTCATTCGGTTCTGATTCAAGAAAAAAAAACATGACTGCCAGCGCTGAACTTATATTTAGCATTGGACTCTATGAGAAAAATATCGTTTTCAACAACTCCTCTGAAACCACTGAAGCAAATTCAACCAAACTTTACAGGAATGATGTATGGAAGGTCCTTAACAAAGTTTGCGGATTTCATCGGTGATACTAAACAGAGTCGACTAAAGTCGATTAGAGTCAACTAGAGTCTACTAATGAAAAAATGATATTATTAATGAAATAAAGGTTATATATGAATAATATGTTATTTTCTTTGTTTTATAAAACTTAAAAACAACAGTTATTCTTCTAGATAATCGCGTGTTTACAAGAATCAGGTATTGAGTAGAAAGAGTCGACACTTCAAATTGGCGACCAACAGCTAGAGTCTACAAGTGATCTGATATATAAATCACAATAATTAAAGCGGAATATTGTAAATTATTTTAAGATTTTGTGCAAAAAACAAAGAATTGAAATTTTTACTTTTATTTGACCAACTATAATGTTAGAAAATAGACATATAAACAACTGTCTTAGTGGTCATAAAATATGCCCATCACACTAAACACAAAATCGTTTGGGAATGGCATATAAAGTAATCCGGATGTTCTAGAAATCGAACTTATTCTTACCTGGCTGGGACTAATATAACATATTAGTCCCAGTTCTTAGTTACATTTTTCCAAGTTGTATTTCAAGAAAAAATAATATTAACATAAGAAACAAGAAAATAATCTCGACAGAGCAACAATAATACTGTCAGATCTAATGCTTGAGAGATGCAATATCCTTGCGAGCAAGGACTTATAATATTATACGTCCTTGTTGCGAGGTAATATCTACCACGAAAAAAAATTAGTGAGCATATTTTCATGATTCTCATAATTGCAACAAAAGACCTGCATCTGATAAATATAGGATTGCTTCAAATAGAAGGACGCAACGTAAAGCAATTTTATTTGTCTTGCATATAATCTTTCCTAATTTTTCACAGGAAGGCAGCGACATTTTAAATGTCTCTGATGTAAGCAACTCGGTGGTTGATTAGTCCTCTTACAGTTGCCTCTTCATACATGGTGTATCTTCGTTTTCACAATACTTGCTGGTGCTGGTCTGAATATTATAATTCACGGAAAAGGCTGAAAAAAACTTCTGTTCTTTTGTGAAAACAGTATTTGCTTGTGCGTAGATATCAGTATGCAACCTGAAGGTAACTGTCTTCTGTTGAGAAAGCATTATTTTGTTCCGTGTGGCGGTCATTCTTGTGTTTTTTTTATTTTGATTTAGCTTTGCTGATCGCCTATATCTGTAATGGAATGACATAGCGGGAACTTTTGAAATATTTGCAAAATTTTAACGAATGTTATACTAAGAACAGAGTTGCCTGAAAAAAAAGAAGAAAAACATGCGGTAAAAAAATGAACTGATATACTAGTAATTTGTATTTCACTAGGCAATAAGCGTCCTTTATTGAATAAAAAATAGCAGATTTCATGATAATAAGTTGCAATGGTTCAAATAAAATTAGTTTATTCTCAAATTGTTTCAAT
>MJUU01000780.1:66812-87071 GCA_002080025.1 Modiolus philippinarum
CAGAGATGCATGCATATGCAAGGTTACATGATCCTACCATGTATAGTGACTGAGATCTGAACTCGGACGTAAACTTGAATGTAAGTCGTTCATGCGGAAAATATAGGTCAGAGAGACCCAATTTTCTTGGGGGCTGTGAGATAGCCCAAGATGCACCTGCATACAAAGTTTGATGATCCTACCATGCATAGTTGCAGAGATATATGCCCAAATCAAGAGTCGATTGACAATAGACTGCCCTAAAGCAGATTCACACTTCTACAATAGGTATTGTTTAGTTGTAAAGCTTCAGTTCATCTTTCAACAAAGGAGAATTTTTGGTTCATTACCAGACAATACTGGGGTATTATTCTATGTGTATCGCAATAATTCTAAAAGCTTAGAACGGATTCAAAGAACAATTCCAATAATTCCTCATGAAAATATAAACCACAAAATCAAAATTATACATAAAGTTCCAGTCGTTCTGATGAGTACTGATTGCTTAACATTTTTTGGACTCTTGAGGGCATGCCCCTAGGGGTCATACCAAAAGTCCGCTATCATCAGTAAATGAGATGCATATAATAGAACTTGCATACAAAATTCAGCTTCCAAACATGAATACTTCAGAAGATTTCATTTATTACTGGATATCTGGAAATACATTTTCGCTCATTTTTCCGCCCTGAGGGCAAATTTCAAAATTCCGAAACCTTCGGCAAAGAAATCTTTTATAGTGTTACTTATACCCTTATTACAAGGTATCTGCGATTTAAGGTGTAAAAAGAGTTCTATCGGAATCGATTTTTTCATTTTTGGACCCCCTAGAGGCCTTGCCCTGAGGGGTCATACCAAACTTACGACACCCTCTGTGAAGTTGATACATAATATGTGAGTCGTTTCCTGAGTTTCAACTTTCTAGCCCAAATGGCCTTAGAAATTTCTTCAATTATTCGATATCGCGAAAATTCGTTTTTGCCCATAATTTGCCCCTGGGGCGTTTGACCTAAATTCCAAATCCACAGTGCGCTACTTCTGATCATACTCTAGTATGGTGCCAAGTTTCAAATTTGTATCTCTTATAGTTTCAGAGCTATCGGGGAGCATTACAAACGCATGTACGTACGTACGTACGTATGTACATACATACATACGGACGGACTGCATTACACTGCCCACCCCCACCCCCATCCCCCCCCCGCTTTCGCTAAGCGGTGGGATAATGATCTCCCCTTTCAGGTTTTGGACAATAATTAAATTCCTTTGTATAAAGTTTCATCAAAATTCTTCAAGTGGTTTAAGAGGAGTTGAGCTTACATAAAGAGTGAAAGAGTGGACATACAGGGCAATTCCTATATATGGTTCCCTTTTAATTCATTTGGAGGAGGTATAATTATAATAGTTTTTTTTTTTATTTTCCAGTCTAGTAGCTATATAATTTTACTGCTAGAGTACTTTTATATTTTATGATGGACTGATACTATTGATACTTTCCGGTGAGATGATTCTTAAAGTCTGTTCCTCTCCTTTAGATAATTGAAATTCTCTTCTGCTGACTTTTATATTGAATATTTCGGCACTGGATTTTGCATTTTTGTGTAAAAATATCGTACAATTCTTAAACCACTTTTAATTTGATGATTTTCAATATATATGGGAAGAAAAATACTTTTTAAAAATGCTCCATGCTTTTGAAGCGATAATATTTTCGGCGCACAATTATCAACCAGACTGGACCATTCTGAAATAGGTATTGGCAGGTATTACCTGTCAGAAGTTAGATGATAAACAAGTCCCACTTTCCCTTTTATCATGTGCTTTGATCCCCCTTTTAATGGGACAGGTTTCTGTCTTGATAAGTAAGCAATGGACTGAGTTTGACTCTGGTTGGACTGAAGTTATCACCCAAAAAATGAAATAATTTGCAAATGAATAGGGTTCTGTCTAGTGCGAGAAGTAAGTGGCCAAATTAAGGTTTGATCTGATGAAGGATGCTTAAGTTATCACTCTGAAACCAAAGTTTTCTTGAAATTTTAGTTAATTTCTATCCACTGGGATCTTGACTTTTGGGGCAGAAACCTCAAACTCAATAGACGAGTTTCCAATTGGTGAATTTTCCCAGAATATTTTGACATCACAATATAGATTTTTGGACCTCACAATGTAACACGAGGCAATTTACTCCCATTGAACACACGGTCAATCGGGGTAATTGGAAATTGGTCTATAGGAATCTGTCTAGTGTAACAAGAGCTGTCGCCGAATGGCAGCCAAATATAACCCCCGCTCATTGAACCCTGAATCGATATGGTAAAAGCAAAATTAAGTTGGTGTGGACACAATACAGGTGTGGACACAGTACAAGTGTGGACACAATACAAGTATGGACACAAGAAAGAACTTTTCACAAGGGTTCCAATGAAAACACTCTGTCTAAATCAGACAAATATAAAATTCACTTTTTTTTCAGCCTATTTGACATTTTACACATCTACATATAGTGTTCTTCCTTTGTCTAAAGTTTCATCAAAATCCTACAAGTGGATTAAGAGGAGTTGTGTGTACGAGGTAACCCATACATAGGGAATCAACGAAAAGTCAAAGTCTGATTATCTCCCCTTCCTGGTTTCAGACAATAATTATATTCCTTCATGCACATCTCCATATAGTGTCCTTCCTTTGTGTAAAGTTTCATCAAAATCCTTCCAGTGGTTTAAGAGGAGTTGCGCTTACGAGGTAACCCATACAGAGGGAATCAACGAAAAGTCAAAGTCGAATTACCGTATCTCCCCTTCCTGGTTTCGGACAATCATTATATTCCTTCATGCACATTTCCATATAGTGTTCTTACTTTGTTTTAAGTTTCATTAAATTCCTTCGAGTGGTTTAAGAGGAGTTGCGCTTACCAGGTAACCCATACATGGGGAATCAATGAAACGTCAAAGTCCAATTATCTCCCCTTCCTGGTTTTGGACAAAATTATATTCCTTCATGCACATCTCCATATAGTGTCCTTCTTTTGTGTAAAGTTTCATCAAAATCCTTTAAGTGGTTTAAGAGGAGTTGCGCTTACGAGGTAACCCATAAATAGGGAATCAATGTAAAGTCAAAGTCAGATTATCTCCCCTTCCTGGTTTCGCACAATAATTATATTCCTTCATGCACATCTCCATATAGTGTCCTTTCTTTGTGTAAAGTTTCATCAAAATCCTTCACGTGGTTTAAGAGGAGTTGCGCTTACGACGTAACCGATAAATAGGGAATCAATGAAAAGTTAAAGTCGAATTATCTCCCCTTCCTGGTTTCGGACAATAATTATATTCCTTCATGCACATCCCCATATAGTGACCCTCCTTTGTGTTCAGTTTCATCAAAATCCTTCAAGTGGTTTAAGAGGAGTTGCACTTACGAGAAGTGTGGACAGACGGACAGACAGACAGACAGGTGATTCCTATATACCCCCCAAACTTTGTTTGCAGGGGGTATAATAAGTCCAAGTTGCCAAGTTTGGGTTTGATCTGATGAAGGATACTCAAGTTATCATCCAGAAAATTTAATGGTTGCAGGTGTGGGGGGGGAACAGATTGAGTAAAACTTATTGCCTCCTGATATCCTAAAGGTATTACTAAGTGCTCGCGAAGGGTAAGCATGATCTGCTGTATGCATGGCACCCGTCACAAAGTCGTCTAATACATGGTGTTGAAAGATCTGTAAGGTACTGATCGGTCCTACTGTAGGTACTACATGGAAGTGTGGTACTACTTAGTAATGTCGTTATGTTGGATTTATACTACTTAGTAGCCTTAGTACTTTATTTAGTAAGGATGGACCTACAAGGAATCCTTAAATCCTAGATGTCCAATGTCATACTGTTGGGCTATAAAATTTTTAAAGAAAGGTATAATTTAAATAAGCTTTATTAATCTAATTGCATAGATTAAGACACATAAACATTCACACAGTTTTTATAAAACTTCATCACATACATTCATACACAATATTTGTCATTACTAACTGAACATTGTCAACATAGGAATATGAACTTCAATCAAACCTGCAAGATAACAGTAATTTCTTATTTAACTGGCATCTTGTGGAGCATCTATTTTATCTCATCTTATTTTTGTCAGGGAATACCATTATTAACTGTATTATTAACATGGTTCCAAAACTGATGACTGTTAATATCATATTTTATCAAATTTTGTACGGCTGACATGGGATTTCTTATACATTCGCTAATGCTTGTTAACATGAAATATACAATGAGTGACATTTATAGACATGTATTTGCTAATACTTAAATAAAACGAGATTGTCATAATTAAAAGTTGTTCTCAAAAATCAATACACAATGATATAATTAGTATATTAAAGCTTGACAAATGTAAAATGGCATATTGGTATAATACTATTACTTTAAGGAGGCATTACTTTTATACATTCATTTTTTCTTCTCTTTATACTGACAAATTAATTTGTGGCAGTTATAACTTTGTTATCGTCACATAATACAGGCCTCTGGTGCTTCAATATCATCTGTAAGTCTTGTCACATGACCAACGTGAATGAATGAGAAACGTGTTTCCCCGAGTACCATAACTTATGTAGTACTATGGGGGAATGGTAGGGTTTTTGATTCACAGTTCAAATTAACCATGGAATTCATTTTCTATGAACCAACATATTTTTAAATTAATGAATTATGACCTTAATTACCTTAACTTGGGTAGAAATTAAATAAAAATAGCAATTTTCTTGAAGCCGCAGTCTCTATCAACTAGGCTCTTCCAGCTATAGTAGATATCCCAATGTAAAGCGTCCAATCAATCCCGACTTTGTGACATTGAAAAAAATATTCCGGAAGGGAAATCGGTTGACTGATTAAATGTGCGTTCTGCATAGTGGTGTATAAAGATTCATAAAGTTAAAGTAGAACGAGACTTACAGACCCTATAAAAATCTAACCTTGACCTTATCTGAAAAGCAACAAGATGCTGAAAAATCAAAAAGTGGAATATTTTACAGGTTCCAGGTTTTTTTATTCTGTGTTGATTTAAGGAGAGTCATAATAATGTCTTTGTCGATACAATTTTGAAAAGGTTCTACATGACAAATTTTGTTGATAACTATATCTATTTGTAGATTTTTGTGGATTTCATAAGAAAACTTGTAGAAAAAGATATAAAAAGTGTAAGCTACATATTATGAAAAACAATGTTTATATCACACACACATTTTCAAAAACCTATCAGAAAGTAACATTCAAGATGATGTTGAACAAGCTTTGCACTGCTATGAATTAAATCTGAAATAATGAATCTTCAATTAGTCTAACCACATGACCATCACCTGACTTTATTATCCTAACCACATGACCATCACATGACTTTATTATCCTAACCACATGACCATCAGATGACTTTATTATCCTAACCATATGATTTCATTATCCGTAGCACATGATCATTACATGACATACACTTTCTCTACCATTCACACTTCTATACTACACAATGACAATAACAGTTCTATATAACTCTATATGACAGTTTTTATCACTCAAGACAACTTGGTTGTCATTTAAATAGACATTGATGTTATTTATTCTGTTTTCTAAAAAACAAAAACACAGTGTAAAACTTTCTCTGAAATGTATTTTAATTGTATATTTCCTATGTCATATTTTTAACCTGTACATATAAAGCTCTGCATCTACCTAAACTGGATTTTTTTTTTTTACTATGCAGCAGTGACTTATACATATATACCTGATCGACTTGATTAACTTCAACCTTTTAGACATTTTTTTGTTTCAGTTTTGAAGAATTTTTCAAAATGTTGAGATCTTTAAGAATTTATTTTTCCATTTTGTTGTTTGCAGGAATTAAGGCAAGTTGTTTACATTTTTAAAACAAGTCATTGTTTGACGTATATTTAACTCAGCTGTTTTTTTAGAAAACAAAACAAAACACAATCACTAATTCTCGTTATGAAAATAAACAATAATCTATGGAAAGTCGATACTAAAACAATAACAACATATATTGCTGTAAATACAGAATGGAGGCAATTTTATTATCTCCCTTACATCATTTGGTTACACAAATTAAAGTCCTTACAACTGGTGGATTATCCAAACAAAATGTCACATGATGAAATTACCATATATAGACAAAAATTTTGGACATTTTTTGCCAAAGTTTGGCATCAAAATATTTCTCTAAAAAAATATTACGGTATGCCTTTTTACAGTCCAAATTTCCAAAAAGATGAGCCCTGAACCCTTATCATTAATTCAAAATTTTTAAGAGAATCTCTTTATGAATTTTTCAAATGTAGACCAGCAGAGTTGAAGCTCTAGTCCATATCTGTATTTCAAATTTCTTCAAACTGTGGACCCATTTGGTAACAACATTACAAATATTTGTACTCTTGTAACCATTTAATTATACTTAATCTAACCACAATGGAAATCTATTTCTGTGTCCAGAAATTGATGTTCACAAAATATACTGTGTGTATCTGTTACTGTGATGTGAAAAATTCATAAACATAACAAAACTGGCATGTTTTTAATTTACTTACTATTAAACAAGAGTTGTGAGTATGTGAATATCTTGAGTCTTTTATTGTGAAAATGATGATTTTTTTAAATAACTTCTGTCAGAGTCCGAAAATATATCTAATCAAGTTATTCTTTAAACAAGAGGAAAGCTGTCAATGTGACAGCAAACTGGGTTTTCTTTTACATGGACAGTATATCTTACACATGGTTTGACCCTGAATATTTGAAATGTACTTATAATTGAAATAAATTTTCAATGTTAAACTAGCCTATTTCTGAAAGTTCAGCAACTTGGATTATAATCTAAAACGAAAATAAAAGTACTGTGCACACCTCTGATACAGGTACAAATGATCTGCATTATAAAAACTTCCTGTCTCAAATACTGTAGGAGATTTGTTCTGGACAAATGGGAGACCCTATTGGCAAATATTTGATGTAAAAATGACTAAGTTCAACAACTGATATTTTTTACTTAAATGATCAAAAATCAAAATCAAAGTACCATGCACATCTTTGATATATGTACAATTAATCTGCAAAATAAAAACTTCCTGTCTCAAATACTGTAGGAGATTTGCTCCAGACAAATGATATACCCTTTTGGCAGCCGTTCTAAGCTGAATAAAGAGTTAACCACAACTAGTCTACCAGAAACCAGTCCAAACTGAATTGCTGAGTTTACCAGTAACCAGTTTAGACTGTATGCAGTGTTTACCAGAAATCAGTTCATATGACTCTACTGTAAACCAAACATGTTTATAGGTCCCTTTGTATCAATATATATAAATATTAAACTGTGTAAACAAAACAACGGTCTACATCAAACAATGCCTTCAACAGATTCAGTTTAGAAAGTTGGGATAAATAAAGAAATACAGTGTTCAGTCAAGACCCAGTTATGTTTGATAAATCTAAATTAAAGGCAATCATTTTCAACTGTACATTGTTGGGCCAAGAAATTCTATGTACGAGTTGGCAAACCCACATTTTCTGGTTAAGACGGAAAAAAAGAAAAGTAATTGCACATCACAATGTTAGACAATGTTTGATTTTCTTTTGGCTTAAAGGCCTTTGTATGATATATATAATGTTGCTTAATATATTCTGAAGACACATTTGATATAAATTTCATACAAAAGTTATATTTCATTAACAAAAAAGTTTCCCCAAAAATTTAAAAAACAGTATCTGAAAGTAGATAAAATATTTTTATATATATATATATATATATAGGACAAAAAAATACGAAGAAATTTGTTTTCAGGATCATCTTTCAGATGTCAATAATTTGTCTATATACGTGCAATAGATCTAGTAAAGGCTGTCGTATCTAGACAAAAACTTCATTATATGAAAAAGTTCATTTGTAGAAATGTATACTCAAATAATACAAAAAAAATGCACTTCTAATCACAATATTTTATGGATTTTGAATATTACGAACATATACCATTACAGTTTTAATCACAATCTTCGACACTGTATTTCTGTTTAATCTTAACAAAGAGCATATCTATATCACAATTAATACAAAACAATTATCATTTGTCTTAACTTTCAGCAGTGATTAAAACAGTAATGGGTTTATAACATGTAAAAATATATACAAAATAAATACTCTATAGAATAGACATGGATTTCAAACTGGTGCCGTTGATTGAAGTTTTAATATATATTCACCGAAGAATGAACAAATTTCGTTAAATGCTGGTCTGTCTCTTGGAGATATTGCTGTACATTTTTTAATTAAGTCAATAATTTCAGGTGGACACATATCCACCACAGTCAATTTCAAATCTTCTATTTTTAGATGTTTTAGTACTTCATCGTCTGTCATCGATGAATATGGTAAATCTCCGAGATGAAATACCTCCCACACAAATATACCAAAAGCCCATATGTCACTTTTGATTGAAAAGTCTGCTTCTAATACTGCCTCTGGTGGCATCCAGCGTAGTGGAATAAGGTTCTGAGCAAAGGGATAATATTCCCCTGCGTACGTGTCTCTACACAACGATAAACTGCTGATTTTTAATTCCAGTCTTGATGTCAACAACACATTTCTAGAAGCTATATCTCTATGAATATATCGATGATTGGATAAATGTTCTAATCCTGATGCCACCTGGTGGCACATATTAGTTTTCTGTACCGTTGTTAAAGGTGGAACCCTGGGAAATCTTCCATTCATATCACCTCTTGTAGCATATAAGAACTGTTTCAAATCTCCCTGAAAAATTCAATACATAAAGAATTATATTTTGCATTCACTATTTCAATTTCAGACTGTACGTATCTAATGTTAAAGGTTGTGTCAGAGGTAAACAATACACTTCTGTTTTACACAGTATTAAAGGCTGAATAGTGACTTTTCACCTTTTTTACAACTGTGTTTTCAAGTTCATTGCCTCATTGACACTGACCTCAATAGTGATTTTAAGGTCTTTGCCTCATTGAAATTGACCTCAATTGTAGCTTGAAGGTCATTGCCTCATTGACGTCAACCTCAGGTTGTATTTATAAGTCATCACGTCATTGTCACCACTTGTGATCTGAAGGTCAATTCCTCATTGACATAAACCTCAGTTGTGATTTAATGGCCATTGCCTCATTGACAATGACCTCATTAGTGATGTAAAGGTCATTGCCTCACTGACATTGACTCCATTTGTGATTTGAAGGTGATTGGCTCATTGACACTCACCTCAATTGTGATTTGAAGGTCCCTGCCTCTATGACATTGACCTCAATTGTGATTTGTAGGTCCCTGCCTCTATGACATTGACCTCAATTGTGATTTGAAAGTCATTGCTACATTGACATTTATCTCGTATCTCATTTGATTTTAAGTAATATAGTACATTGAACTAAGTTTTGTCATCTAGATTTCATTCATTTAACTTTATGACCATATCTCTGCATTTAAGACACAAACTGTAGAAAACTTGCATCTGGAGAACTAATATTTACTGCATTTTCTGATTACAGAAGGAAGAATTCCTTCAAAAGCCATAAATACAGTGAAATAGTTTCATCATTTGATTTGTTACAAAGAGCAAAATATCATAAAATAGAGTTTGGCATTCAAAATATCTATAGTGAATATAATAAATGGAAGAAAAATATTAACCCTATGTTCAAAATAGTTCTTCTTACGAAAACTTTTGAAAGGCGGAACAAAAAAATACTTTACAAAATCTTGTTTTGTAATAAAATCAAGAAATAGAATTGAAACTGTACTTTTACTACAAACACCCTTCAGAAGATAAGAAGTCTTAGGGTGTTTAACTCAACATGACATCACCAAATAAGCATTCAATGATTTAAATATTTATATACAGTTGAACTATGATGGCTCGAACACCCAGGCAAGTGATGAAAACAATTCAAGGCAGAGGAATTTGCAAAATATCGAGGTCGAACAAAGGGACCACAAAAATGGTTGATGTATCCGTGGTGTTTTCGAATTATTGTAGTTCCAATAATCAAAGTTCTACTGTTTATTGTATATATTGTTGACAAAATCACCGACTCTCCCACAATTCTTTCTGCATAATGGAATGAGTATACTAAAAACTTTTAAACATTTAAAATTTCAGCAATTCCACCATTACTTTTTTCTAAAACAAATAATCATAACATATATAAATTTATCTTAAATTCTTATTTTGTTGATCGTATTTCAAAGTCACATTTATCCAAACAAATAACTATTTATAAGTAAAAATAGATTTGTATGATAGGTCTCCCTTTGAACCAAATTCCTACTAATAATTTTGTTTTAAAAATGTATCTTCAAAGGTGTTTGATAATTCGCAGTGTAAATATTACCTAACACAAAATACCCTTATTACACAATCGAGGAATTATACAAGTTTTTGAGAAGACAAATTACACAATCACATGATTATATGGATTTCAGAACATAGTAATACCCAATTCACACAATATTGGAATAATCTGATTATTTCAGCTGCAGTAAAATACATGCTGTTAGCTCCTGGAATCACAGGATTATTAATCTGACTATAAACACCACTAATCCTACAGTAGATTACATCCTCCCACTAATCCTACTGTAGATTACATTCCCCCCATACATGTCATTAGATTAAGAATTAAGACCTTCATCAAAAGTGTGAAATATAACAGCTTAAAAAATTTATCCTAGATACGGAATAAATGCAAAACTTTCTGCAGCTGTAGTATGATTATGTGATATTTGTTGAAGAAATATAGAGTCTTACACCAATGAATGTGCAAGATAAAAAACAATCTCAGACCAAGTCAAAAAACCATTGAAATCTGACCAAGGAATGTCTGAAAATTCATTCAAAGTCCTGTATTCTTCAATGGTCACTGATAATTTTTTTGAACTACCTACCCAGTCACAGAATATGACAAAATGCTCAATTTCCATACTCCTAAGAACTTGGAATTTCTAAATTTGACCCCCTTTAACAGCAAATATACATAGCACATGATGATATCCTGATTTTCTGTGGTAGTTCAGACTGCTACTGCTTTAGTTTTGTGGAGTTCTTGTTCATTGAGGGTGGTAAAGGGTTATTTTCGTGCAACGTTTTTGGCAATTTATACATTCGTGTTTTTACTCCTCGTGTTTTCGTGTCGGCATTATTCCACGTGCCTCGTTTTTGTCCATATTTTGAGCTCGTGATTTGTTTTGGATATCTTATACTTCGTGCGTGTTCATTTTCCTGTAAAAAATCGGGATTGATACAATCAGAATTGTAACAGTACTGGAAAGTATCACAGAGCACAATTTCATGGATTTTCATTGATTTTAAGAGCTTTTAGGTAAAAAAAATTAGATAGGATCAAGTTTCTGGTGAACTTCGAGCATCAATTTTCCGTGTTTCGTGATTGGCCATTTTTATCACTCGTGATTCGTTTTCGGCAATTTTTAAGCATGTTCTTTCGTGTTGAGGACCCCCCTTTACCACTCCCTTCATTGTTGTTTGCTTTTTTTGTATTTGTCATGTTGCCTCTATATGTATTAAAACTGAACTGACATGTTTTTGGATTTTTGATCCTCTATTTTTTTTGCCCTTGTTGCTATGGTATTCATACCTAGTAGTAGTATTCTGAAATGACATGGTTTATTTCCATAGGCCTAAAACTTTGAAATTTCTGTATGTAACCCCGCCCTTTATCTGGTAAACGCCGCCTTCATCTGGTCATCGTACAAAATTTATTCTGAACTGACAATCTATGGTTCTATTCCCGTTGAGTTTGAAATTTCTGAATGTGACCCCTCCCTTTGAATTATCATTTAACCTATAGTCATAGTATTCTGAATAAAAAATCTGCAGTTCTATTTCTTTACATACTTTTTTAGGATACCCTCACCCCAATGCCCAAATATTGCTATATAACTATTAAACCTACCCAGTCACAATATTCTGTAATGACAAACTGCGGTTCTATTTCTTTACATACACCTAAAACTTTCACTATACATGGATGGTCTAGTTTTGTATACATATCTAACTCTTGTTTAAACTCGTAAAACAAATGTTCATCTTTGACTAGTAATGATTTGACAACGACCAAAGTTTCTGGTTCATAGTCCTTTATACCTCTGGCTTTGGCAAGGAAGACATCTCCAAACAAACCTTTACCTGTTAATAAGAACACAAAAAACTATATAATATAGGGGAAAATCAATTTTTTTCAAAGAAAATTGTTTTTGTTATGTTTTTCTCTTAAATTCCTAAGGAACTAGTAACAATTCAAAAATCAAAATTTAAACAAGAGCTGTTTTATATTGGGATATAGATTAATATAAGAGCTTTGGTCTTGTTTCTAAAGTCCTTTATGAATTTGTTTCTGTTTGTGTTTGATGTGTTGTATATACATGTATTATTAATGTTTTGACGAATTTAATAATAAAATATGTTTACATTAAACAAGAGCTGTCGCCGAATGGCAGCCAGTTATACCCCTGCTTAATGAACCCTGTATTAATATGGCAAGTGCAAAATTAAGTGTGTGTGGACACAATACAAGAGTGGACACAGTACAAGTGTGGACACAATACAAGCATTTACACAGTTGCAGAGAAAATAAAGGGCTATGCCGAGCGCAGCATAATACGACCGCAGCATGTTGACCAGTGAAATTTGAATAAGTGTAATTTAAAGTGAATAAGGACACAGTTAAGAGTTTGACAAAGGAACTAGATGGACACAATAAGGAGCTTGACACAGTAATTAGCTGGACACAAACTAAAGAACATTAAAATTAGCCCTCTTGATCCCTGAAAGCTTGGAAACTGTGAGATTGAAGCAAAATTGTTGACATACTACTCACAGCATATATCAAGATGAATCTAAAGAAAAAAATCCCCATTGAAATCCGATTAAAAATAAGGACTACATATTTTCAATAATTTCAATTTCGGCCCCTTTGAACCCTTATAGCTCAGAAACGGCAAAAGCTACGTCAAATCTGTTGACATATCTTTGAAAGCTTACAACAAGAGGAACCCAAAGAAAAAAATCCCATCGAAATCAGATGAAAAATAAAAATTTTAGGTAATCTGCATGTTTGCAATTTTGGCCCCATTTGGCCCCTAATAGCTCAGAAAGGTAACAAGTTATCAAAAATCTGATGGTGCAGCACTATATCTATTTTTCATTTAGAATCCATTGCAAAAAACTGCATCAAAATCGGACTAAAAGTAAAAAAATAAATTTTTTGAAATTCACCCCTTTTGGGCCCCATTTATCTCATGAATGTCAAATCCGTTGACAAACTACAAATAGGGAATTTCCTCAGGAACACACTGAAAGAAACCCCATCAAAATCTGATAAATAATAAATATTCTACACCCAAATATGTGAAAACATCCAATTTTGCCCTTTTTGGCCCTTTGGAGGGGCGAAAAAAGCAAAAACTACACCCAGCCTTCCTTTTGTGCCAAGGAACACTGTGTCAAAATTTCATAAGGATTGATCAACTTAAACTTAAGTTATTGACCAAAAACAAAAGTGTCTACAGACGACAACGACGCCATACAACAACGATGACAACGACGACAGCGCCATACCATTATACGACCACAAATTTTTTGCGGTCGTATAAAAAGTGTGACAAAAAAATGTTTGGGAAATGAAAAGGAAAAAGGCACAAACAGGTAAATATGATTCTATATGGCTGAAAAGAGGAGACGCAGAATAAGGCCTCATACTGAAGCACCATACCAAATATCAAGTGGCTGTCTGTCGCAGTTGTTGAGAAAAGTTTGACGAAAAAGTCCAATTTTGAAAATGAAAAGTAAGATATGCACAAACTCAGTAAACAGGAAGTGGTGATCTAATATGGCTGAAAAGGGGAGACCCAGTATAAGTCCTCATACTAAATCACCATACCAAATATCAAGTGGCTGTCATGCACAGTTGTTGAGAAAAGTGTGACGAAAAAGTCCAATTTTGAAAATGAAAAGAAAAAACACACAAATCGGTAAACAGGAAGTAGTGATTCAATATGGCTGAAAAGGAGAGACACAGTAAAGGACCTCATGATAAAGCACCATACCAAATATCAAGTGGCTGTGTGTCGCAGTTGTTAAGAAAAGTGTGACGAAAAAGTCCTATATTGAAAATGACAAGTAAAAAACGCACAAAGTCGGTAAACAGGAAGTGGTGATTCAATATGGCTGAAAAAGGGAGATGCAGTGTAGAACCTCATACTAAAGTAGTATACCAAATATCAAGTGGCTGTCATGTGCAGTTGCTGAGAAAAGTGTGACGAAAAAGTCCTATATTGAAAATGAAAAGTAAAAAAACACACCAAGTCAGTAAACAGGAAGAGATGATTCGATATGGCCAAAAAGGGGAGGTGCAGTATAGGACCCCATACTGAAGCAACATACCAAATATCAAGTGGCTGTGATATACAGGTGCATAGAAAAATGCGACAAAAATATTTGTGACGGACAGAATGACAGACGGATGGACGGACGGACGGACAGAGGTAAAACAGTATACCCCGCTCCGAATTCGGAGCAGGGGTATAATATAAGAAAATGTGTCCATAGGACAAGGATGCCTCCACCAGATGGTTATTGGCAAATAGGAAGTAGATGAGTGATGGCCTTGGAAAAGGGGAGACATGGTACGACTCATTTTACCAAAGCTTCAGACCAAATATCAAATCAATTCTGCATATACAAGCTGAGAAATCCTTGACAAAAATTTTCGGATGTACTTAGTATAGACATGGGTAAATCTTAATGCCCTCGTCACCTAACGGTGGAGGAATAAAAATGACCTTTTTACAATAAACTAAAGATTGCATGCCTCTAACAAGTGTGAGATGATGACTATTGTAAGCCTTTTCATTACTAACAATGTGTTATACAGCTATTTTATGTTACATCACTCTATGCAGTAATCAAAGATTAGGTGGAAACCACATCTCTTATATATAAAATATTGTAAATAAACAATGGTTTTTGTTCTACTTGTCAGTCGCTGTTAAAGTTTCCAACAATGATCAATCCAGTCATACACTGTAGTAATAAAAGTTTTACCATTGATTGTCATAGTCTACCAAGGTTTTTAATGTTAGTTTTTACATATTCTGTAAAAGGGGAAATTTTCATAAGGGGTTTATTTTTGCTAATTTTGCAATTGGCACATATTCACGAAAATGTACACCTCAAGCAAAATTTTTTTTGTTTTCTTTACAAATCTAATGAAACATAAGTGCGAATCATGAAAATAAAACGATGAGATAGGTTTAGGGATCAAAATCGCGAAATTTAAACCACGCAAAGATAACCCCTTTTACAGTACATTATATTTTGTTAAGAATGACTGCAGTGCTATACAAGAATTGTCAAAATTATTCTTTAAAGGTAATTTTTAAACATCAGTTACTAGCCATTCACAGTTATAAATTATTTTGACGTATAGTGAAGTGTACATTGTGATATGTTGATTGACTTCATGTTTTATTTTGTCTAGAGATACAAGTATTCAAGAAGAGAAAATAATGGATGTACAAGGAAACATGTCTAATCTGAAACCTTGTAGGACTTCAAATTTTGCTTGGCTTAGACAACTATTCAAATTGATACAAATAAAATGAAAATGTATGATTTTAACAGGTTTTCACTTGGTCATGGTTTTGTTTAGGCAGGTTTCATTGTACAAGAGGTTTTTATACAGACTGATTGATTGGTTATTATTTAATATCAATTTCAGCAATATTTCACCTATATTGTGACCATAACTGTTAATTGATGACCATTTTAAGATGAATTTTACCTAACATTCCTATTGTAACCAGATCATGGCGTGGAAACTGTAATCTATCATAACTTCCTCTGCGACTTCTCTGTGATTGTGACGTGGTTGATTGTGATTGTGACGAGTGTGATGGATGAGAACTCATGCCCGAGACATGTGACCTATTATCACTGTCACTACGTAACTGTGTACGTGATTCACTGTCACGATCCTTTACCAGTAATTCATGTTGTTCTCTGTTTGTGTCATTTTCTGCCTTAACTTAAAAAAACAAACAAAAAAACATATATATCTATAATATTGTATGATAACAGGTACTAAGTAAAACTATGTTGGATGATAAAATGTCTCATGAAAAACATCACTAAGGATAGCTTTTGAACCATCAATTTTACTGCAATATGCAGCATTTCATTCAGAATGTGCATAACTCAATGTTAGAGATAAGACTGTATACCTGCTTTATCTAACAGCAGGTTTCCAAATAATTTAATTCTTTGATCACTCTAACTATATAATGAGGAGATAACTCCAATTATCTATAGACATGCTTTAAAAACTCAGCAGATTCCAGATATTTTATTTGATTCTTTCTATAATCTGATAATGTGTGAAATTTATTTCTTAGATAATGTACATTGAGCTTTTTAATTGTTTATTTTGGCAATTAAGGAACAATAGTTAAAATATTTGTACTAGAATATTTTTATATGTCTAGAAATATCTCATTATATTCTCATTCAGATTTTGTTTTGTTTAATGCATTTTAACATTTTTTGAAATTATGGATTTCCTATGTTTGGGTTCTAGTGCTGCTGATAGGAATTAATTTCCGAAATGGCCATACAGCTCATTAAGATTATTGCAGCTGGAGTTAACATATGTGTTATGGTCTCATGTTCATTTACTCCATACCCTTTCTTAAAATATTTATTCAAAGGAAGAAATAAGAATACCATCACAAAGTTGTCAAAAACTGACCTGCTTAGTTAACACTAAAGGGCAGTTTCTACAATCAAAGTCGCATGATTTTTCCAAATTTGATCTCATATATTATTGCATATTAAAATTTCTGAAACTGTCCTTTAGAAGTGTTTGTCAGTTCGACAATAAGCATACATAAAATATATATATCAAACTTGATAGAATGGCTCTATATATCTTGTAACTATTTGGTTTAAGCATTGTCTTATTCCATATGTTGTATATTTTTATTCTATTGTAATAGATAAATGATCTACTTCCTGTTTGAACATTTTTTATAGAGAATCACCAAAATACAAAAGTTGTCAAAGCAGTCATATGACAGAGTTAAAGATTAAATCCATATCTCCTACCTAAAGCCTTTGCAAATCTCTTTCTCCGCATGAAAAGTCTGTAACTGAAATAAGCTGTCAAGGCAATAACCAATGCGAAGTAAGCACCAGCGCTACACACAGCAATAATGATCGTCTTAACCATATCAATCCCTTCCTCTTCTGTAGCCCCATCTTTTCCCAAGTCGGAAGCACCTGCAATGACAGTAGGTTTTGTTAAGTTGTTAATCGACATGAAAAATGCGATGTAAATTTTCACAGATGTAAAATTACGTAAAATTTATCACCTTATGTTACAGGATTAAAACATAACATATTATAAAGTATTAACAATTCTCTGGCATATATCTCATTAAACTACAGCATAGTTTACTATAGAAGTCCTTCAGTTCAACATTTTAACTTCCACATGTTTTAATTCAAAACAGTTTATCAAGTTATTTGTTTTAGGAATGATGGGCAAGGATAAATCTTACTGAACCAAATACATTCGGAGTTCATTAGCTCTCTACCTTTTTTTTATCTTTCCCCCAAACCCTCCTTAGCATGATTTTATTGCTTTGTAGTCTTACAATGGACAGGTTTGAAGGGATGGACAATGAATGCAGAAATGCCGTACTATGAATGTTTAAAAACAAGGTGCACTTGATTTGCCCTATTTTATGTTAAAGAACTTTCCAGAATTGGTATTTATCTTAACTGAAGAAATATTTGTATTGAGAAATGAAGTCTGGTTTCATCAATGTATTATACATGTGTTGCCAGTACAACTAGGGTACTTTGTTTGATACATCATGTAAGATTGCATGATCATGCCATGTATGGTGACCGAGATCTGAACTTGGACGTACACTTGAATGCAAGTGGTTCAAGCAGAAAATATAGATCAAAGTGACCTAATTTTACCTGGATGCTGACCTACCATCAGAAATGCATGCATATGCAATGTTACATGGTCCTGCATTGTATAGTGATGGAGATCTGAACTCGGACATAAACTTAAATGTAAGTTGTTCAAGCAGTAAATATAGGTCAAAGTGACATGATTTTGCCCAGTTGCTGACCTACCATCAGAGATGCAAACATATGCAAGGTTACATGATCCTACCATGTATAGTGACTGAGATCTGAGCTCGGACGTAAACTTGAATGTAAGTCGTTCAAGTGGAAAATATAGGTAAAAGAAACCTAATTTTCTTGGAGGCTGTGAGATAGTCCAAGATGCATCTGTATGCTAAGTTGGATGACCCTACCCTTCATAGTTACCAAGATATATACCTAGATGCGGACGTGGAAGCGGACGTAGACGCGGACACGGGGGTACTCCATTAGCCTGTTGAGGGGCATTAAAAAGTATTTGATTTTACAAAAATACACAAGTGCTTAAATTTTGTGCCATCAACCATGTAGTTGATGTCATTAAAAATTTAATGACTGTCCAATCAAAATGGTCATTTCATTCAGTTTAAAATAACAATAATGGTTGTTATCTCATTAAGGTATAACCGAAATCTTTTGCCGGTTAATTCTAGTTCCTGAAACCCAAGATGGTATTGTCAAACAACATAAACACTGATACCTAATAATTACAGGATCTGATGACAAAAACGTGTGTTAGGTAATCATGAACAGATTAACGAGGCTATTTACCTGCCACAAATCTCCGTACAAATTAGTTTACCAATCATTCTCTTACCTGCCCCACACCTTTATACAAATTAGTTTACCAATCACACTCTTCTCATTGTGTTCGTTAATGACTTGTATAATGGACAAATAATTAGTTTGTTGAAGGAGTTTCCTTCGTAATAAGCAAAACAGTGATTTCTTACATAACATAATTCTAAAAGTCATATTTCTGTAGTCGATTCCAAGATAACAGGATATTTAATGTTCCCAGAGTCTATAATCAGCTCGCAATGAAGTGTGGGTTCTACTTTGTATGGATATCTCCAGTATAAAGTGCAATTTAAAATCTCCACTATGGAGATCATTTTGAAATCCCAAGTATGGAGATAATTTTGAAATCAAAAGTATGGAGTACATTCTTTGAAATCCCTATTATGGAGTACATTTCTGAAATCCCAACACGAAGTACTTTAGAAATCCCCGGCCCTGTATGGACTCAATTTTTGAATACACTATGACATGTAATGTCAATCTGAAACCAGAGGCTCCCAGGAGCCTGTTTCGCTCACCTGGCTTTAAGTTGCCACATCAAGGTGATATTATAAGTTATACAGTTGATCTTCAGTCTCTCAAACTTTCGTAGCAAGAACACCACCAATATCTTGAACTGTATTTAAAGTCTGATCATGTTTTACTACCGGTATATTTCTTTGTTGGGCTTTTTTGGCAAAAAAAACGTACTTCGAACACCAGTTTTGAAGTTGAGACGTCATTTTGTAAATGGCGGTCAACCAACAATTTTCAACAACGGTTTTGAAGTCACACCATCAATATCTATTTGGAAACCAAATTTCATTGAATCAGACAATGTTCAATTTCCCACCTTTTTTGGCGGCCATTTTGAAAATGGTGGTCAACGAACAATTTTCAACACCGGTTTTGAAATCGCAACATCAATATCTATTTGGAAACCAAATTTCATTGAAAATCAGACAATGTTGAATTTTCCAGCCTTTTTAGTGGCCATTTTGAAAATGGCAGTCAACTAACTATTTTCAACATCAGTTTTGAAGTCACTACAGCATGGCAAACATTTCATCATTTTACACTTAACCTTCATCTTCTATAGTTTTGGAAATAAAAGACGAAAAATACGAAATTTAAAAAATTTGGTGAAACCAGGGCAATAACTCCTACAAGGGTTTATGGTTTTTCTTCAAAATTTCAGGGTAGGTAGATCTTGTTATACTGAACATTTTTGTAAATTATACTTGACCTCTATCTGTTACATTTTTTGAAATAAAAAATAATAAAGGGCTACGCCGAGCGCAGCATGATACGACCGCAGCATGTCGACCACTGAAATTTCAACAAAGGTAGTTTAAAGTGAATGTGGACACAGTAAAGAGCTTGACACAATAATTAGATGGACACAAAAAGAAGCTAGACACAGTTATTAGCTAGAAACAAAATAGGGAAAAA
>MJUU01000780.1:90830-106288 GCA_002080025.1 Modiolus philippinarum
ATTCAAAGTATGTATTGGATTATGCATAATATGCAACATAACTCCTAGCAGAAGCACCATTTTAATTCATGTATCTTCACCTGATACACACCTCACTCTTGAGATCTGAGTTCTTTTAACAAAACAATTTACTTAAGCTATACTTTATTCTATAACGACTGGGCCAGCGATGCAAACTTTTACCAACAACATACTTAATTCATGTGCAGGAATAACAAGATGTGTTTGTGAAACATTATGCCCCCTGTAGCAACCATGTCCACAATACAAAATTAATGATAAAATTGCAATCACTATAAATAAAGGTTAAGTAGACATATGTACTAAGCTCCATTATAGAATGTCAAGCCTCTTGCAATTGTAATTACAAGCTAAAAGCAAAATCTAGATTTTGACCTTTTGACCTCTGTGACCTTGACCTTTGACCTGACCTTAATAAAAGTTGCATAATGGTGTTTGGCTTTATATGATCAATATACAGGCCAAATCACATCTGGTTAAACAGGTATAGGCAATGTTAAAGTTTTCAAATTCACTCAGTGAACGTGACCTTTGACCTGACCAAATATTTTTTCGTGGATTTGTATTCAGCTTTATTAGATCTATTCAAATATAGAATATCAAACCTCTAGCAATTGTAATTAATGAGCTAAAGCAAAATTTAGATTTCAACCTTTTGACATCTGTGACCTTGAGCTTTGACCTGACCTTAGTGAAATTCACATAATGCTGTTTAGTTTCATATGACTAATATACAGACCAAATATGAACGTCCTACCACATCTAGTTGAAAAGGTATAGGCAATGTAAAAGTTTTTGTTAAAGTTTTCAAATTTGCACTCGGTGACCTTGACCTTTGACCTGACCAAAATTTTTTGGTAAATATGTATTAAGCTTTATTAGATCTATTCACAGATAGAATTTCAAGCCTCTATCAATTGTAATTAAAGGGTCATACTAGCATAATTTTCAAAAATTTATACTTTTCTTCATTATGTTTAAGAAATATTCATAAATTCATTGCAAAAAGTCCGATTAAAAAATTCATCGTGGTTAGCGAGATATCTGTACAGGTGTGAAATGCACACCTGAGTAGAGTTATCGATCGTATACATTCGGACAGTTTCGGCTTGTGACGTCACTCCTTGTACACATGTTTGTAAACACGACATAAACACTAGGTACATCAACGACATTTTGACGATTTTGTTAATTAAAGTAATTTAACAAACATTATGCGGCATGGAGGGGGGTAGAGGGGGGGTAGAGGGGGAAGAAGCTAAGGAATTTCATAAGATTTTTAGCTGCACGATGTGGGAATAAAATGGAGATGGATTTCTGCATGTGCATACTTTCTCACGAACCGACCTTCACTTAAATTGTAAACAATGGCACAATTTTTGTGTGAATGAGAATGGACCAACAATGGACCCCGGCATATTGCTTGCAGTGATATATTATGGTTTACAAAATGATAAAACCTAAACAGAGATAATTGTTCTCGGAGCATTGTAGAAATAAAAGATCAGGGGTGCCCACATATGCTTTCCTTTGAATTTATTTACAAGTAAGAAAATCTCAAAACTAGTAGAATGGTCATTAATGAAATAACAAAATACCAAAGTGACTGTAAATCATAGATTCTGCATATGGCCATTTCAACCCGACACTTCAAATGATGTCTCTTCGGTGCAAATAGATCAAATAAAAACATTTGGATCATTCGTGAATCTGATAAAAAACAAATAGTTTGTCTGAATTGTGAGGTCAGTGAATGTGGAAAAAGAAATTTACAAATTTATGTTACAACGAAAAGCAATATCGATACAGGTATGAGTAGATTCAGTTCTGAATAATATCATTTCCAGCTTCTCAGTAACAAAAATGCTTAATTAATTTAATATAAAATTTGTCTGATCAATCCATTACATCGGCACGTGTGATCAAATTTCATATTCAACAATATTGACAGTTTTACGGGTTATTAAATAAAATTTGGTTCATAATATTTTTAATGAAAATGAATAAAAACAGTAGCCTGTAAGACTGTCAATTGTTTTCAATCCCGTCTCAGTGAAAACTGCAATGTGGAGAAATAAAAGTAACAACGCTTGACACTACCATCAAACTATTCTTAAAATGGCAGGTTAATTTATTTTAAATACAACTGTACAAATTCCTTTCAAATTTTGTACAGTAATTTGCGTTGCTGTTCCATTGTAAAAGAATATCAGTTTATTAATTCAAAATTGTGTATCTGCAATGTTACTCCGTTGTGTGGATTACATATTTTCTGCTCATGCAGTACACTTAAGTCTGAGTGTAACTGACAAAGAGCTTGAAACAGGAACAATATATACAAATGTATATAGTCCCTGCTTGAAACAATGAAAACGATCTTTTTTTATTTTTGTCATTTCAACAAAAAATATCTTTCCTACCTTCTCAACATCTTTTGGTCTGGTAAGGGGACCGAAATATAATGGCCGTACATGATCTGGGACATACATACAATGTCACAGAATAATCAGATGAGGTGGAATAACTTCTTTAAGCGGTGCTTAATTGTGGCAGTTTTGGGAATCGGAAACATAAGAAATGTGTACCAGAATAAATAGCTGCGGAACCGTAACTCTTATATGGTCCTTGTGCTGATTTTTTTATAGTTGCGAACCACCAAATCAGAAAAATATAAAAAGACCTATATAGCTATAGAATAATATGCATTAAAATATTAGTGTGTGTATTACATAAGTTGCCGAACAAATTAAATCAGTGAGGACCTAAAACATATAAGCTTTTTGAAAAGACTAACAGCAGTATAGTAACTGATATTTGATATTAAATAATTTTTGATATTAAATAATTCTATTTATGTTTAGTTCCAAATTTTTATTTGGATCTGATAGATTAGAAATATCACACAAATTAAGAATCTATCTAAAAATATTATATGCATTGACATGAGATCCAGTTCATACGTTGTGCTTGATGTAAGACACAGAGGAGGGAGGGGGGTCACAGAGTTTTTGTTTCCTACAATGTAGTATCATGACGTCTGATTTCTTTCAAAATATCCTTTCTCCTGAAAGTGTACACGTTGATCAACATAATTCAAAACTGGAAAGGATTGATATTTAGACCCCAACACCACCGGGGTTTTTCCCTTCCTTGTCTGATAATGCCGAATTTTTCTCCTCGTCGCCACCCTCGTGTCCAAATGGCAAAGAACCACATGAAATAGTGAAATTAAAAATTAAATTTCTTCTGACTCTTAAAGCCGTAACGATGTCTGTCGGCCATAAGGTTCAATTTATTCTCGTCAAATTGAATCTATTTTACTTCCACGTTTCTTTGTTTATCAGAAATCGCACATGGAGTGACGTCACACACTGTTTATGGTAATCTCCGCAGATTATCGTAATTAAGATCGGAAGCACTCGTTGCCAGGTAAAAATAGAATCTTCTAAGTACTAATTAAGTGTGTAAACCTTCATATTTTTTAATCGCGTTTTTTGCATCGTATTTTATATTTCGCGATCTATTAAATCTGTTTCTAAAATAATTTACACAAAATTCATTAGTATGGCCCTTTAACGAGCTAAAGCAAAATATAGATTTTGACCTTTTGACCTGTGACCTTGACCTTTGATCTGACCTTACTGAAATTTGCATAATGGTGTTTAGCTTCACATAATCAATACACATACCAAATATGAAGGTCCTATTCCCATCTGGTTTATGCATAAAAGCTATGAGCCAGGTTACAGTTGCGGACATACAGACAGAGAGGGCAAAAACAATATGCACCCGATCTATAAAGCCGGGGGCATAAAACAGAGATAAACAGCATGCTGACTGGACAAGATGGCTGCAGACAAATAGCAAGTTGTTAGATTAACAGATTTGGTATATTGAAACTAAACAGGGAGCAATATGAATCATCTTTCAAAGTAATTAAGACAATACTTTTATTTTGGCAGGAATTCGGGCTGTACTTTCATTTTCAAACACTACTTTCATTTTGGCAGGAATTCAGACACTACTATCATTTTGGCAGGAATTCAGACACTACAATCATTTTGGCAGGAATTCAGAAACTACTTTTATTTTCATCTTGGCAGGAATTCAGACACTACTTTTATATTGGCAGGAATGTATACACTTGGTTAATTTTGAGAGGAATTCAGAGTTTTCTCTTGTTTTGGCAGACATTCAGACTCTACTTATATTTTGGTAGAAATTTAGACACTACTTTTATTTTGGCAGCAATTCTGACACTACTTTATTTTGATAGGCATATATCTTTCCTTCACTAATACAGGCAATCCTTCTATTTTGATAGAAATTCAGACATTTCTTTTATTCTGGCAGGAATTCCTACACATTTTTCATTTTAGCAGACATTCAGTTATTACTTTATTTTGGCTGGAATTCAGACACTACTTTTATTTTGCTGGAATCCAGACAATTTTTTTATTTTAGCAGGAATTCAGACACTTCATTTATTTTAAAGGAATTCAGACAATACTTTCATTTTGGCAAGAATTCAGACACTTCTTTATATTTTGGCAAGATTTCAGGCACTTCTTTAATTTTGCAAGAATTCAGACACTACTTTTATTTTTATTGACTTTTTCACTACAGTAAGAAAACATCTGTGGATAATATTATTCTGTGAATGATAAATTTACAGAAATATAGTATCTACCCCAAGGGAAAAGGCGAGATAGGCTGATCTCAAACCCGAAGGCTAAGATATCATGTCCATCCCGAGGCTTGCCGAGGGATGGACAAAAGATATCTTAGCCTGAGGGTTTGAGATCAGCCTATCTCGCATTTTCATGAGGGTTTGATACTTTTTCTCGCTTTAACGTCCTGAAATAACCCGAAAAACTATGCTCAGCTTGGAGTTTCACATAGCTATATCACAAACGTTCCCGAGAAAAAGATGACGTCACAATTACTTTACGTTTACCAAAGCTGGATGGTAACTTCGTTGTCAACAATTGGCACACTATTTTAAATCTCCGTTTAAATAAAAATTGCATTTCTCGCAGTTCATGATACATTTCAGGTTCAAAGGTACATGTCCATTCTTTATTTAAACAGAAAGAGTTATTAAATTAGAAATCAAATAAAACTGGATAAATCGTTTGAAAATTCGAAGCGATGGCAGACATCTTGAATTTTTTGCACGTGCTTGCGATTGATGTGAGAAAGCCCCCTGCAAAGGGGTGAGATAAGCTGATCTCACCCACCCCAAATTATGAGATTTCTCTATCCCATAGGCTAGAAAAGAAGATCTCGCCTATTGCAAACTATTGATATTTCAAATACTATTTCTGACCATATAAAGATATATACTAGTGACAACTTTGAAACAAAAAGTCCATAAATTATGGTCTGAAAAAAACTGATTTTATTCTTTTATTTCATGTTTTTACAAATACTTACAGATATATTTGTTTCCCAAAGAGATGATAGTCTCAACTTTATTCACATTCATTTTGATATATAAAAGAAATAAGACTTTTATGAGCTCAGCTCACCTAAACTTGGCTCTAAGACAGTCTATTAGATATCCATGTCTTATATACATAAAATGGAATGTTTCAGTGGTCCTCAAAAGAGCAAATTTACTTGTCAATTTGTCAATCTGCACCAGATCTAGTGTCAAATTAAGTTCCTTGCTTAAAAAACATCTTTTGAGTCTTATCTGTCACATTATTTTATTTAAAGGGTATCAAAGTATTGAACTTCATTTCAAACAGCATACCACAACAGAAGGATCATTGTGACCAAGTTTTATTCAGTTTGCTCTGATATTATGAGATCTTTATTATGAGATCTTTAACATGTTTTCATAGGGTCATTTTAACATTTGTTAAATAATGACCCATACTAGCAGCAATCTTGGGGATAAGGCAGGAGAAGACATGCCAACCACCACTTTTGAATCTGACCATCTATTAAGGGCTATTGCGACATAAATTGACTGTTAGATAGAAGTTTTAGATAGGTTCCATGGTTAAACTATGTTCTCTGTTCTGGGTGACAACTGTTAATGGCAACTATGAAGGGACAAGTAAGTTATGTTCTCTTCCGACTGGAATTGTGCCAAGTAAGGTTTTAGAACAAGCTTTCAGAACAAAACATTTATCACAAAAAGTAACGGTTAAAAACTCAACCTGGCTAGGCCAAGACTGCTAATCCAATAACCTCCAAAGAAATTTCTAGGAATTTTTTTTCCCAAAAGCTATGAGTGTGATCCATCAGTATAAATTTATTGCTATTAGTCAGCACCAATCTTTTTTCTCCTGTAGTTTGTCAAACATTACAACTAGTATCAGCAATACTCAGGGCTGTCTGTACTTTGTTATTTTTTTAAGGTAGGATATTCTGCAGAAATACTGCTACCAACACACTCTTTTGATCAATATAACAAACTCCTGTCATCTTCAGGAACAGAGTTATTTGGTTTAAGATTTTCTGTATTCACAATGGGGATCTGAAGAAGCATCTTCAATATATGGGGGCATCACTAATTATTAGCAGCATAATGGGGTAGCTCTATACTAAAATACACTTCATTATAAGGGTTGTGCAAGGGGAAATAACTCTATGATAACTTACTTGCTACGTTGAGGTTAGCTTCCATGCGTACATGTCCTGCCGAATTATTGGCTGTACAACCATATCGACCTTTGTCTTCCATATAAACTTTTGTAAAAAATAATGTTCCATTCCTCAAAATCTGAAAAATGCAAAACTATTTTAAAAACAAGATGCGTTTTTTGAAACACTTATGCCCCCGAGTAGAAGTAAAGAAGAAACATTTAGCAACTTTGAACAATGAATGTCCTTCTGATAAAATAATTTGTAGAAATAAATTCTGGTATCAACTGAAAAGTTTAATCACATCAAATGATGATTGCAATTGGATGCAACACAGAAGTCAACCAACTGAACCCCTCCAATCATTATCAAAGCATTATTAAGAAAACAATTCTGTCTATCAGTGTTATCAGTACTTTGATTATACCAGGGATCATCAATACTGGTTCCCCAAAGTGGAGGAATAAACAGAAGAGAAGAAATGAACTAATAGATGTTTTATATAATACATATATAAATACCTGTAAAACGAAAGTGAATAAATGAAGAAATTTATATGCTGAACGATTTAAAAAATCTTTTTTTACCAAAAAAATTCTATAGATATCAAGAAACATTTCATCATAAATGAGTTTAATTTCTATATATATAAATAAAACAAAATATAATTTCATTTTTCTGGTAAAATTTTACTGGACAGTCATATGCCAAGGTCAAGGTAACGAGTTCAAATATTCTGGTACCAACTGAAAGGTCTCTCCACAAGGAATACACATGCAAACCACTTACCATTCAAAAGATATGCTCAATGTTAAAGTTTTTATGCATTTGTTCACATGCCAAGGTCAAGGTCACAAGTCAAAAATTCTAGTATAAATTATAAGGTCTAGCCACAATGAATGCACATACAAAATATGAAAGCCATATCACTTACCATTCAAAAGATATACCCAATGTTAAAGTTTATAATTTTTTTCAAAAAGTCCATCACATGTCAAGGTCAAGGTCACGAGGTCCAAAATTTTGGTATCGTTTGAAAGGTCTTGCCACAAGGAATACACATGCAAAATATGAGAGAACTATCAGTTACCATTCAAAAGATATACCCAATGTTAAAANTTTTTTGTGGACAAACAGACAAACAGACAGACAGACCAAAAACTATATGCCCCCCGAATCTTCGATTCACGGGGGCATAAAAATATGTGTAAGAATGCCTAAAAAAAGTTTTCAAAACTATATTTTGCATTACTGGACTTAAATATCTATATTGCACTTCTAGTAACAAATTTAAACAAGCATTATTAAAAAAAAACAATTTTCAACCCCCCCCCTTTTTGGAACATTTATAGCCAACTCATGGTTTCTGTCTATCAGTATTATCAGTACTTTGATTACACCAGGGATCATCAATAATGGTTCCCTAAAAGTGGAGGAATACACAGAAGAGAAGAAATGAAATAATATATTGATATTTTTAGTAACATCCCTCATCATTGATATAT
This sequence comes from Modiolus philippinarum, assembly GCA_002080025.1. Lineage (NCBI taxonomy): Eukaryota > Metazoa > Mollusca > Bivalvia > Mytilida > Modiolidae > Modiolus > Modiolus philippinarum. The sequence continues at coordinate 98,954 of MJUU01000780.1, forward strand.
ATAATATGTATATAGTACCTGTAAAAACAAAAGTCCATAAATGAAGAAAATATGCTGAATGATTTAAAAAATCTTTTTTACAAAAAAAATTCTATAGATATCAAGAAACATTTCATCATAAATGAGTTTAATTTCTATATATATAAATATAAAATAAAACGAAATATAATTNTTCACCAAAAAAATGAAATTATATTTTGTTTTATCTAATATATATATATATATATATATATATATATATAAGATAAAACAAAATATAATTTCATTTTTTTGGTGAATTTTACTGGACAGTCACATGCCAAGGTCATGGTCACAAGTCAAATATTCTGGTTCCAACTGAAAGGTCTCTCCACAAGAAATACACATGCAAACTATGAAAGAACTATTACTTACCATTCAAAAGATATGCTCAATGTTAAAGTTTTTATGCTGTTGTTCACAGCCCAAGGTCAAGGTCACAAGGTCAACTATTCTGGTACCAATTAAAAGGTATTGCCACAAGGAATGCACATGCAAAATATGAAAGCCATATCACCTACCATTCAAAATATATACCCGATGTTAAGGTTTATTATTTTTTTCAAAAAGTCCATCACATGTCAAGGTCAAGGTCATGAGGTCCAAAATTTTGGTATCGTTTGAAAGGTCTTGCCACTAGGAATACACATGCAAAATATGAGAGCCCTATCATTTACCATTCAAAATATATACCCGATGTTAAAGTTTTTTGTGGACAAACAGACAAACAGACAAACATACAGACCAAAAACTATATGCCCCTGAAACTTCGTTTCACGGGGGCATAAAAATTGCCTATAAGGCCAATGAAAAAAATCGCTAGATTTCATCTAATTTTTTTTAATAATCAGGGAGGTGGCAAGCTAATTCTATTTTTCATTATGCTGTAAATTTTGAGGTAATTTATGTAAGGGCCTGAAAAAATGGAAAGATACACGACATTTTTTTTATCATGGTAAAACTTAAATTTTCTTGGTACAGTTTACATAATTATGACAATTTTGTCTTCTGCTCAACTTTGGCTCAATACACAATTTTAAGAATTTACAAATTATGTAACTTCCAATAAATTTAGTTTCCTTTCTTTGTTTATTTAATAAGAAATATATTTAATTGCAACACTAAGGTTTTTTTTTATAAAATAAATATTTCTTCATCCTATATCACTTAAGCAAGCTGAATATATCATTTTTTGCTGACAGGCAAGTGTGAACTATGTGAGGGTAAAATCTTTCTTTTATTACTTTCTCTTGATATAATGGTAATTTTGCACATAATCAAATTACAGATAGATATTATTAGTAGACCTACTGGTGTTTTTGTCTGATTCTATCTATAGAACAATGTTAAAAAAACAACACAAAAAATATTTACAAATCTTGAGTCATCAATATATAAAATAGAATGTGCATAAAGCTTATCTCTGTCTGTTGATGAAACAAGATTGTCTCAAATGTATCCATATTTTATTCCCAATGGAACAAATATGACAGTGCTTGTTCACTGTGGGATAAATAGTACATATAATAAACAAATTCAATAATTTCTTACTTACAGTTTAACATCTGCTGGAGGACTGTTGATTTCATGAAAAGATAAATTGCTCTACCAAAAGTGCATCATGTGCTAGTTCACAATCAAGATGAAATGTTACAACATTGGACCACAATAACATTTGATTGGAAAAAAATTCAAGACCAATAACTCTGCAAAAATCATCCCATTGGAACTAAATTCAACCTTTATTTTTAACCTCTCTAGATAAAATCATACACAAAATGCTGAAGCACTGTACTGAAAAAATGTGGAGAGTTGATATGTTTTTACAATTAAATAAGTCCAAGGGCTATAACTGCACAAAATCATTAAACCTGAACCAAATTCAATCTTGATCAGTAGGTCATATACATACAATCATATACCAAGTATCAAATCAGTACCTTACGGCTTTGGTAAGAAAAGGTGCTGAAACTGATACTTTTCAAAAATTTACAAAGACCAAGGGCCATTACTCTTCACAAATCCACCGGTCTAGAACCAAATATTTAAGATAAAATCATAACCAAATATCAAATCAATATTTTGAGGCATTGCAAAGATAAAGTGCAGAACTGATATTTCACCAAAATTTAAAATGGCTTTATGACAAAAGAACAAAATACCCCAAGCAATGGTATGTTCTGACCTCTGTGACCTTGACCTTTGACCTGATCTATTTTTTTTGGCATGATTATGTTCCTCTTGATTAGACCTATATGCTTGCCAAGAATAAAAAGTCTGTCTTCAAAATTCAAAAGTTATATCCAAGGTCAAAGTTTTGGACACACACACACACACAGATAGACAGGACAAAAACAATATGCCCCGATCCTTGATATGTGGGCATAATAATTTACCTGACCAAGAAGTTCTTGAAATACCATAAATATGATTTGAAGAAATGTCTGATGGAATTTCTACTTACCTGTATTCTGTTTGGATCAAAGCTAGTTTGATAGTAATTCTTATCCCAGAAAATTCTTGGTTTGGGTTCACCTATAGCTACACAGTGAATCATTGCTGATTGTCCTTCAATAATTGTTGTATTTACTGGAACTACTCTGAATTTTGGACGTACTATTAAAAAATAGAAAAAAAAATGTTTAGTTTTTATCAATTATAGTAGAAATTGCTATAGATTTTGAAGTTAACACCAACATACCTGTCAACCTCCAATGACCCAAAATCTGGTCATGACCTGCATTGGATGGTAAAAAATCTGGTCATAAAGTGTGACGAACTTTTTTATCCCAATTATTCTATTATTAATGCGCGACAGACTTTTTTCAACCCAGTTTATTTACTTATAGAGCAATTTATTTGCATACTGTAATACTCACTTACTACCTACTTATAAACAACAGACATGATAATTAAATTTCATGTCTATTGAATACCTTTGGCTTTGCTTCACCTTTTCTGATTAAGATTTTTACTTTGACCAAAACTGGGAATAATGTGTCAATTTTTAATTCTGATCTAAAATCGCTTTTAATTATGACCTAAAATCGTTGTTGATCATTGTAACTATCAGTAAAGTTGACTGTCTGATTTACTAATTACCAGGTTGCTTGATTTTACCAAACGCTCCAATCAAACTTTTATTTCCACCGCAAAATACTTGTAAAGCTTTTCCGTTTTGTGGGGTTGTCGACGACATTGCTGGTCCAGAAATCGGTCTTTTCCATTGAGACGAAGACATTCCCAGTACACTCAATGAGTGTAGTTATCTTAAATACGGCTCCTAAAACTCCATAATGGCTTAATTATAACAATAGGAGACAGTATTTCAAACCGATGAAGTAAAAAAAGCACAAACCGGAAATGTAAATACGAACATTAAGACACAAAACGTTACCGGAAATCAAATCCGTGTGAACACGGGTGACGACTTCGATTCTCGGGTTATTTAACAACCCGATCGGGTTACCGCATTTCATCGGGCGACCAGTGAAAATATCGGGTCTGACCCGCAGAAATCGGGTGAGTTGACAGGTATGCACCAAAAATGTGCAGAATATCAAAAAGATGCGATGGGATGAAAATCTAAAAAAAAAAAATATTATAGCCTTATTAAACATATTATAATTAAAATGAACATGAAACATTTGTATAACAGCCTTGAGACAGATGTAATACAAAACAATTGAAATCTGTTGTAATATTTACACAATAATAGGAGTGTTTCCATCCAATTTCTCCAGCAGACAAGCCTACTCCATATTAAATTACAAATTATATCAACATGTCAAGACAATACTCTGAAGATGATATCTAATTGTAGGTGAATACTTAGAAAATATTACTTTCTTCCTCCAACACTTGGCTATACAGTGTATAGATTTGTACCAAACAGTAAAAAGTACTTATTTATAAAATAATATGCAGAGGATTACTAGAAGAACTTAGGGCTGGCACGATGCTTATAATAACATAATATGTCTTACAATGTATTAAACTATTTAGTCTAATTCACATTCAATGTCTCTATTTTTCCATGATTTATTTTCTAAGTTAAAAGATGTATATTTGTAATTCAACATTCTTTCTATCTAATTTTAGTAGCGGGATGTCCTTGTTTCATTTCCAAAGTCAACAGTAATTATATGACATGTAACTCTATAAACATGTAATCACACTGCATATGCAGTCTTATTTTCAGCTGGCAATGTAATGCATTAAGCAGATCATGATTGGCCTTCTGGAAAACCTGATAATACCACCAGTTTTTGTTGGGTCCACATAACTAGTGCTTTAGTTCTGTTCCATTCTCGTTCATTTTTGTCTATTTGGTTTGTCTTTAACATGTTATATCCATTTGTGTTGGATCTGAATTGCTGTGTAATCTGCCGTGATGGTTGGTAGACAGTTGATGTTGATAAATTGAATGCTTCATAATCTAAAAAATCTTACCAACTACATCTATATTTATTGTTGCGTTAATGCTGCCTTGTTTGTCAGTGTAAGCCATACAAGTATATCGTCCAGAATCTGACCGCTGAACATCCAGGAAAGTTAACATTCCGTCAATGTTTGTAATATGTTCTGCAATATTTATACTCCGATCTTTAAACCACCGTATCTTTACTTGTCCATCACCTTCAGCTTTACACGGCACTGATGCATTTCTGTGTAATTCTATATAGGAATCCCGAGGCCTTGGAAGAAATTTCAGTTTTTCTAAATAGAAAAGAGGTAAATATTAATAAAATATTTTTCAGTTTCTAATGAGAAACCTCGGTCGGTTATCTCCCTGTACCAAGTTAATTAGATATAGTTAAAAGGGGGATAATTTTCATTCAATATCAAAAGAGGCTATTGATATGCTAATTAAAATTATCTCCACTTTGAACCATACAAAACTAACTTGGTATAGGGAGATAAGTGACCGAGGTTTCTCATTAAAACAGATATTTCAACCTATAAATAGAAAATCAATATTTTAGGGTAGAATTCTCAAAACTAGAGCATATCTGGACCCTTTAGAGAGATTATATACCCCTGGTTTAAAGGTATTCCACATTAAGTAGACATCAAGTTATGGCGGGTTTCCTGGCTCTTTAACGTATTATATTTGCAATTCTTCAATGAACATACCAATATTCCTAAAGTTACATATATAACAAATCCTTCTAAACTCCTGTCTTTTATTTGCCAATCAACCAATCAAGATTCTATAGAAATTCTATTGTATACCAATTTGTACTGCCTGAAGGGGTTTACCTTGATACTCCAGTAATGACAAATTGGTATACAAAAGAATTCTATAGAATCTTGATTGGTTGATTGACAAAGAAAAGATAGGAGTTTTGAAGGAGTTGTTATAGGTGTTACTTGAGGAATATTGGTATGTTCATTGAAGAATTGCAAATATAATACGTTATTGAGCCAGAAAATTGCCATAACAATATTTTCTGTTTCAAGGAAGTAAGAATTGATTGACTGAATGGAGTTTAACACCACTCTTGATGGTATAGACACTGTAGCCTCAGCATCACTCTACCAACCGAGGTCATCTGATAGGTACTGTGGGTATAGTTTTGGAGGCTGTTAAAGTGTAGCAGTACACAATGTTCTTAGACCTCCTCTAATCTTAAAAATGGCAATTTCAAAAGTACAAATATCTTTACTTTAATGTTATAATAGTCATTACATCATTGAAACTCTTCAATAATACGTATTTTACAGACAAAAATTTCTTGTAGCTATTTTTGCAACAAAAGATCTTCATTAGTAAATTTTAATGAGCGATCTTTTTAACCCTACACCATATTTTATAAAACATGCAACATGTTTTACTGTGAGTCTAATGGTTAAAGTGATCTTTCTGGGGATATAGACATGGTTTTTATGGAAGCACAGTACAGTGTGAAGGGGTTAAGTTAATTATAGCAATGTTTGAAGGGGTTAAGCTATCATAAGTTAATTGTAATATATTTACACTTTTACCTAAATCATACTTTTGCAATCCAAAATACCAGGTGTTTTTTAACAAGACTTTTATACCTGTTACCACTAAATACTGAAACCATTAACAGAAATCTTGGGAGGAATGAAACAACTAGTTTACAGAGAGATCTGTGGGTAAATGGCAGGGTAATTATGATTTTACAGAATGATAGGGTCTTAATATCGATTTTTAATGGAATAAACCTCATTAACAGAATATTTCATATAATGGTAACAGAATTTTGCTTATAGATGTCGACCACCGATTTGACAAAATGCTAAGGGTGGTAATTGTATGTGAACAAATTTGATGTCAACACCAATTTGACAAAATGTTTTTGTTATAGTTTTGTACACTTCTGATATTTCCTTACAGGAAATCTGTGTGGAAAGAGTGTAACTACAGACAGATAGATGAGTTGAAGAATAAACTCCTTAATTGACAGCAATACATGCATGGTGAACAACTATACAAGCATTTTCCCATGGAATACTAACCATTTACCATGTATTACTAATCACTGAATCAGTTTGGGACTATGGTTAATGGTCTATTGAACTAGAGTATGTTTTGTACACATTTGCTTTGGACATGGATGGATTTCAACATGATACATCTTGTTTACTGAACAAGCACATCATGTATCCCGAACCAAATTCCACAGACCAGTGCTGCTCTGAAGGAGTTTTATCATACTCTGAAGGAGTTTTATCATCCTCGGCAGGAGTTTTATCATACTCTGAAGGAGTTTTGTCATACTCTGAAATCATACTCTGAAGGAGTTTTATTATACTCTGAAGGAGTTTTGTCATACTCTGAAATCATACTCTGAAGGAGTTTTGTCATACTCTGAAGGAGTTTTATCAGTTTTATCATACTCTGAAGGAGTTTTATCATACTCTGAAGGAGTTTTGTCATACTCTGAAGGAGTTTTATCATACTCTGAAGAAGTTTTGTCATACTCTGAAGGAGTTTTGTCATACTCTGAAGGAGTTTTATCAGTTTTATCATACTCTGAAGGAGTTTTACCATACTCTGATTGAGTTTTGTCATACTCTGAAGGAGTTTTGTCATACTCTGAAGGAGTTTTATCATACTCTGAAGGAGTTTTATCATACTCTGAACTCTGAAGGAGTTTTATCATACTCTGAAGGAGTTTTTTCACACTCTGAAGGAGTTTTATCATACTCTGAAGGAGTTTTGTCATACTCTGAAGGAGTTTTGTCATACTCTGAAGGAGTTTTATCATACTCTGAAGGAGTTTTGTCATACTCTGAAGGAGTTTTATCATACTCTGAAGGAGTTTTGTCATACTCTGAAGGAGTTTT
>MJUU01000780.1:124964-139610 GCA_002080025.1 Modiolus philippinarum
TTTAAACCAGAATGCTGAGTTCAGGCTTAGTGTGGACACCACTCATGGCATGATTTAAACCAGAATGCTGAGTTCAGGCTTAGTGTGGACAAAGCTTACAAAACATGAATTAGTCAAAGGGTTTAAGGTATATATTTCTAATTTTGGTCCACAGGATTTGCTAAGCAATTTGTTAAGGATATTATCAGGAGTCAGGTTCACATTACAGTAGGTATGAGAGATATGTCTAGTCTATAAACATAAACATATCTATGACAGAGACATGTGTATTGTAAATCTCTATTTAAACATGCAATACACATCTGGTCTGTGTTTTACACTGCACAAAAATGCCAGTTTTATTATAAAATGATTAATCAAGTGACTTTTGCATCTAGGACTTATTTTTGTTATGTGTTATATAAATAAAGGAAAGATAATTTATCAAGGAGATGAATTACACAATTGATAATTAATGTTTTGTCTGCTATGCTAATTTGATATTAACTTTCACCAAAAAATACAGATTGCATATTTTTTTCAACTAGATTTTTTCTAAGCTGTAGAGAAATATGATTCCAATATGAGCCAAAGTAAACTCAGAGTAATGTAACAGTAATCAACGACACAAAAAATTGGCTATAATGTCTGCTTAATTTTTTTTTCAATGGATTTTTTTTCTAAGCGGTAGAGAAATAGGATTCCAATAGGAGCTCAGAATATTGTAACAGTAATCAACGACACTAAAAATTGGCTATAATGTCTTTTTTTTTCTGGCTATTCAATTTGAAAAAACACTACATTTCCTTCCATTTAATCTTGGTTTTTAAATAGCTACAAGGTTTATTGGTCTGAATGTTAACTAATTCTAAATTAACATGACTGTAAATGTGTTTTGTAAGGATTTTGCCTTCAACTTGGTCATTATAGTATGATAAATGGTGATTCCAGTGATGGATAAAATACTAACCTACCCATTGTAAAACATTATGGTACATTTTATTGGAAATAGATGAGATAGTCCTATAACTCCATTGTAAATCCTCGCCCATCAGTATAATCGAAATCTACAGTTAACTAAATATTTTATAATGAATTGTGATGTAGTTATCATTCTAAATAAAATATCAGGAACATCTAAATGGAATTTCTACATCAAGATGGAGTCTGTCTTTGATGCTTTAGTTTAAATTACTTTATCTTTAATCTTTATCTTAGGCTAAAGTTTACAATAAACAATATTTGAAAATAAAATAAGGTCATAAACGTAATTCTTTAAGAATCTGCATTCCTTTCAATGGATTAAAAAATTTGAATAAAAAATATGAAATGATGTAATAGGCGAGAAAAATCGACAAAGCTACAAATTGAACAGAGAGACCTTAATTGACATCGTATGGATTTATAAATATAATTTTCTGATATCATCCATTCCTGATATGTAATTATCCCACATCATAGAAATCTTATCTTACTTTGATAAAACTGCCGAGTAAAAAATGTATCAGTGGGTTATGCAACTAGTTCTATAATATATATACTGAGATGTTATGATAGAGGTTCATATTTTATGGACATCTCTTCTTTCTGCTCATAATTTGACAATAAAATAATCATTCTATGCTAATATTTTGTGTTTATTGTCTATTTTTTTTGTCTGTCGTCACAAATCTTCCTTTAAACTAAACATTCAAACTGAAGTAGTCTCTACTTGTATCAGACACAAAGCTCGTAAAATATGATACCATTAAAATTATATTTCTACTAGGCATTTTAATGTTCTGTTCCTCCATTTTTTTCTGTTTGTTTAACTTTCTCTGTCTATCCATATTTCTCTTTCTTAAAATCATAACAAGATATATGATCATTGTGTACTAAAATCATCTTTAAAGCTTGAAAATATAGACAATGATTTGACCTTTTTGCCCTTTCAAAAAAGTACTCTGACTATCAAGAAGACCTGGTATTCTACATGGCTTGAATGTAAGCAGAAGTCATATCCATATAAATTTTGGACTTCTTCTCAACAAGAAACATAAATGACTTCTAAAAACAAATCAAGTAAGTGGATTACTGCAGAAATGTGGATACATAGTGCCTTGTATAATGAAGAACATAGGTAGGTTATCTCAATGTAACAAGTTAACCAACAGATGTTCCTAATGGTCCAACATTTTGACAAAACTAAACATTCTATGGGTTAAACACAGTAAAGTGGTGTTTAAGACCAAATGTTAAGACTTGACATTGTATAAACTTATGACTTACATTTTGTCGTAAGACAAGCACAGTGTATTTTCATCAGGATTTTCATCCAAGACTTGGTGCAAGTTTGAATTAAGAACATCAATGTTATACTTCAAACACAAAACATTCCTTTATAATTTGTACAAACAGAAAATTACCCAAAATCTACAGATGTTTGTAAACATTTACCTTGTAACAAAACTCATCACATTATAATTCTGTAATAATTAATTTGTAAGTATAACCATTAAAAACATGGTATGATTTCACACAGCTTCAAAGGAAGGATTCATGTTCTTATGTATAATATACAATTTGGTGTGTATGTCAGACCAACAGATGAAACAGTAACACCCAATAATATAGAAATAATATAAAATAGAAAGTTCTGGCATCAAGTTGGATCTTAAATAATTCAATTTTTGTGATAGGCTTGTTAATTTCTACTTTTGTAAAAACAACTATTTTTATACCAATCATTTTATTGCAATAAAATGTTTAAACATAATCATTAGAGAAAATTATGTCAGAATTACCTGAAGGCAGGGTAAAATAAACATGTTCTGAATCAGTGACCTTGACCACAGATTTATAACCTTGGAAAATAAAACAAATGCCAGATAATTCAGATTCCATGACAATGACCATTAACAAATTAACTTGGAATATACCATAGAACTACTAAAGCGAGATGATTGAACAAGATCTGACTCAGTGAAATTGACCATTGATAAATGACCTTGAAAAAAATAAACCAACAGAGCTATTGGAGCAGGATGATTCAAACAAATCCTGATTTAATGACCTTGATAAGTGACTTTGGAAAAACCATCTTAAAATAACTACTGAAGCAAGATGATAAGACAATTTTTGATTCTGTGACCTTGACCACTGATGACATTGGAAAATAAAACCACTAGAACTGTTGAGCTAGTGAAACAAGTTCTGATAATTATAAAGGGACCTTGAAAACTGGCTTTTGAATTTGAAAAAGAAAATCACATTTTCTGCTGCTATACTTACATTGAAAGGGGACATAATTCTTGTTACAATATCCCATGTATCACTGTTATGTGTCAGGTAAATAACCTTTGTTTATCTAACAAATGAAGTATCCCTACCCATTATAAAATGTTATAAATTGTTTATCTAACAAATGAAGTATCCCTGTCCATTATAAAATGTAATAAAGATAAGATTGGGCATGATGAATTTTTATTTTACAAATCTTTAACTACAGTTAATCACACAATAAAGTGATATTTTTAGCCTTTGTAGCCTCATCAACCTCCACTACAATACAACAGTAACAAGATATTCATAATAACAGACCAGGACTGACCATTGATGACAACAATTAAATTCTACCATTGATCAACTATAAATACTTCAAAACAATGATATCAGGAAACACAAAAGATGGTATCTGAATTTTGATCAGCAGCTAAGTAACTCGAATAAAATTTTCATTTTGGTCCACCATTTTGAATTTTCATATTGGTCCCAATCGTAACTACTCGGCCATTTAATGGATAAATAACCTTGTACGCATCAGGTGTAGGCATTTTAAAACGTGCAAAATAACAGATTCTTAAACACCAATGACTGTCAAACACGAGTTTCCAGTCAATGGTTACTTTTTAGGGTAGCGGAAATGGCCGAGTAGCTTCGATTGATATAGATACACAATTCTGTGAACAATTAACCACTTACCTGATCGCTGGCTCTGGCTGTCCATGTGGTGGGAACAATTTTACTTTAAATGGAGTATGTACTGGTATAACTATAGGGAAATTTGGTATTAACCGTGGTTCAAATGAATCCATTTTAAAATCTGATAACCCTGAAAAATAAAGATAAAAAAAATGTTTACTTTATACATTTCTACTATAAGTCTTTAGTGGTCTATTTTAAATCATTAAAATCTCCATAATAAAAGCAAAATTCAAGATCTTCTTCAGGTTTTCATGTATGAATAAACAAGAGCTCTCGCCGAATGGCAGCCAAATATACCCCAGCTCAATGAACCCTGAATCGATATGGTAAATGCAAATTTAAGTGGGTGTGGACACAATACAGGTGTGGACACAATACAGGTGTGGACACAATAAAAGTATGGACACAATGATATATTCTTCAAGAAAGAACTTTTCACAAGGGTTCCAAAGAAAATACTCTGTTGAAATCAGACAAATATAAAATTCACCCTTTTCTAGGTCTTTACATTTTACATAAAAATCTTAAGTCTTAGAGAAATTTCATTACAACACTTTGAAAACAACTTTTCAAGAGGATTACAATGAAAAAATGTGTCTCTCCAACAACTTGATTTCACAATATCTACGCTTTAAATTATTTCTTTGTAAAAAAAAAATCAAAGCAGAAGGAATCAACAAAAAGTCAAGTCAAATTATCTTCCCTTTCCTGGTTTTGGAGAACAATTATATTCCTTCATGCACATCTACATATAATGTCCTTCCTTTGTGTAAAGTTTCATTAAAATCCTTTAAGTGGTTTAAAAGGAGTTGCTCTTACGATGTAACCCAAACATAGGGAATCAACGAAAAGTCAAAGTCAAATTATCTCCCCTTACTGGATTCAGACAATAATTATATTCCTTTATGCATATCTACATATAGTGTCCTTCCTTTGTGTAAAGTTTCATTAAAATCCTTGGAGTGGTTTAAGAGGAGTTGCGCTTACGAGGTAACCCATACATAGGGAATCAATGAAAAGTCAGTCAAATTATCTCCCCTTACTGGTTTCGGACAATAATTATATTCCTTCATGCACATCTACATATAGTGTCCTTCCTTTGTGTAAAGTTTCATCAAAATACTTCAAGCCATTTAAGAGGAGTTGCGCTTACGAGGTAACCCATACATAGGGAATCAACAAAAAGTCAAAGTCAAATTATCTCCCCTTCCTGGTTTCAGACAATTATTATATTCCTTCATGCACATCTACATATAGTGTCCTTCCTTTCTGTAAAGTTTCATCAAAATCCTTCAAGTGGTTTAACAGGAGTTGCGCTTACAAGAAGTGTGGACAGATGGACAGACAGACAGGGTGATTCCGATATACCCCCCCCCCAAACTTTGTTTGCAGGGGTATAATAAAGTTGCTGCTTTTAGCATCATATCAAACTACATAAATGAAAACAACAGTAATTTATGTGCACTTTGCTTCAAGTTTTTCACGGAGAGTTCATCATATATAACTGCTATGCAGAAATCTAGTCACTGACCTTTACATATCATAGTATTACAAGTAAGAAACCCACAATTTGAAGTTGACCGAGAGCTGTTCACACACCAAAAAAAAATGTCCTATCAAATGAAAACCTCACACCCTCTCCCCAGGAACTATTTGAATTGCAAGATGACCAGGCAACCTGTCCTATTACATGAAACCCCAAAATTTAATTGGCCTAGACCTTACTAGCTACCGTTTTATATTATATGAAAACAGTGTGAAGTGGACAAGGAGCTGTCTGTCACCCCTGCAAAATGTGACCATGGTTGACCATGGACAACAATGGTCAACCATGGTTATATAGCCATGGTTGACCATGGTTTGATAGGATTTTATCAAACCATGGTTAACCATGGTCATGACCAGTGGGTGACCATGCTTTTTAAAAGAACTATATTTAATGGTTTTGAAATTGTTTGTTGATGATATTATGTCTATTCAGTTTGGCTCTGTTCATCATCACAAGCCATAGAGTTGCACATCTACCTTTAGTCATATTCTTTTAATATATAGTGTAACAGTAAGAACTTTTGATAAGGTGTACATTGATTTTTAAATTTTGCAAAATTCTCACAATTTGTATTGTTTCTTTACTTTCGATGATTAATGTCACTTAAGTTAAATTATTTTGAATTACCACATTATAGGATTTCATAAATGATCTTATTTTTTTTCAATAAACTACACTGAAACTCTTAAAACAAAGGGAGATAATTTGAAACTTGTGTTTCCAAAAATGTGGCTAGATCTCCAAAGGTCGATTTTTGGAAAGGCCAAAAATTTGATGTGAGTGAAAACATAATTTTAAATAAATTGTGGAATTGTTTGAATAAAATTAAAATTGTATAACAATCATAAAGCCCTGTTGACACTGAGTCTTTTGCAGAATTCAAAAGGGCTTTAAACTTGAATGATTGAATATGGATAAACATAGTGAAAGCACTACAGAGCATTTTGAAAAGTCATAAAATAAAATAATGAAAAAAACAATTTATTTAATCGATAATCATGTTAATCTATTATGCCTGTGTGATTGTGAATGTAAGCATGGTCAAAGATATTATGCAGGCTTGCATTTGCATATACCCAATTAAGGTCATACCATTGTTAACCATGGTCATTACAGACTTGACCATGGTAAAGTCAGATTCAACAATGGTCATTGTTTGGAAACCATGGTTGTTGATGTTAAGACCATGGTCGACATTATAAGCATGGTTGACCATGGTATACCATGGTCAGAAGCATCGATAACCATGGTTGAACCATGGTCAACCATGCTTGTTCCTGCTTTGTCCATGGTCAACCATGGTCACATTTCGCAGGGGTCAGACCTTTCCTACATTTTGTATTACATGAAAATCCTTCTGTATTACATATGCACTGAAAGCTGACCAGCCAGTCTAATATTATCTAATTTTACAGTGTTAAGTAGACTAAACATTGCCTAGCCACCCCCTGTCCTATTATATAAAACTCCACAGTATAAAGTGGACTTCAGGCTGACAAGCCACTCTGTTCTTCCATATGAAAACCCCACAGTATAAAGTGGACTAAAAGCTGACCAGCCACCCTGTTCTTCCATATGAAAACCCCACAGTATAAAGTGGACTTAAAGCTGACCAGCCACCCTGTTCTTCCATATGAAAACCCCACAGTATAAAGTGGACTTAAAGCTGACCAGCCACCCTGTTCTTCCTTATGAAACCCCACAGTATAAAGTGGACTTAAAGCTGACCAGCACAGTAGTATAAAGTGGATGACTAACAACCTGTTGTTGAAGATAATTGTTTCCTTTTGACACATCATTATCCCATCATTACCAGTAAGACAATGTCCATTTCCTGTACTAATCATGATCTATGACCATTGATATTGACCAGTAATGACCCAAGCATCAGGGTCAGTGTGGGTAGTAATAACAAACTAGATGGTCAACAATAATGCAATATTGACCAGAAATATTATGCACCAGCAGGTTATCATTTTCTCCGAAGTCCTTTCAAGGCAAGTTCAGATTTAGATCTACTTCAAATAACATAATCAGGCTGTCACAGAGAATTTCCCAGCTGTACACAAATTCCAGGGGGCAATTCCATAATTTTAAGTTAGGAGTGGCATTGTTTAAAAAAAAATCACGAAGTGCAGCAAGACCAAGAAATTTTTATATAAATTGTGGTCAAAAATTGTGGTCAAAATGCCTGGTTTTAGGTATGGGCTCACGGCCCTCACATGCCCTCTAAATCTGTGCCTGACTTCTAATTTGTTCAATGGATCCAAAACTTGTTTTTGGGTATTTACAAGTGCATAGTTTGATTGGATTATTTATGGAAAGATGATTGGAGGTAGAGTTACTATAGAATTCTACAAAAATTAAATTTTTGTTGAAACCAATATTATATTTTTTATCTGCAGTTTTCTCAACAGTAGTATGTCCATTAACTCTTCGCAATTAAAAATCAAACTGAGTGACTTCTGTTCAACTTAATCAGAATATACTGCATCCGAAGCAGCAGATAGATAGGTTTTTAGCCTTTCCCTCCCATTAACATCCCCCTCTTATTCTGTGTGAATCAGTCATTATAGATTAAATATTACTTTAATCCCTTCCACATTAATGTCACTGCAAGACAAATGATAACGAATAGTTATTATAGAGCTTATTTGTCACTCTAACAAGTAAATGAGGTTGTTTTATCCCAATCAAGGGCTGTCACTCACGTTCTGACATCTGTTAGGGTCGTACAAAGTTATAATAACGTGTTGAATTACCCAGAACACGAACAAATGCACTGCAGTAAATTGGTTATTAGTGAAAAAATAATTTGAAGTTGATTAAGGTGTTTCGTGATTCAACAGTTTCCCTGAAGTTGCAGATAAATTTCCCGATTTGTCTTATATTTTTAGTCTAATGGAATGTTTTCTATTAACTAGAGTAACATGACCAATTACACTGCATACAAAAAGATTACATCTAATTCACTATGATATTAAAGCTTTTTTCTCTACGTTTATTGTTCAATTTAACGACAACAGATACAAATTACAGAATAATAGACAAAGCATGCTAGATTCACACTTCTCTCCGTCAAATCACATCATATATCCACGGTGTCTATTAACGAAATGCTCACTTTTTAAAAAAGAAATTTCCCTAAAGGCATGTGAATCCTAATAATGAAATAGGAATTCCTAGAGAGATGGATTTCATTCTGTGGTACAGATTTATCAATTTAAAACCTATCGGAAGTTTATTTCTCTCTGGTGCCATCATATAATTTTCCTTAATAAGTTTTCAAATGTTCAGGGAGATATCATTTCACTGTTATTACTGATTTAATCACCATTTTTGTAATTCTAGTTTTACAAATATGTATAAGTCCTGCGTTCAGGTAAATTCAAACTTGATTAATATACGGTAACTAAATTTGATTTCGAAAATAAACCAACTTTTGCGGTTAAAATAATACTGTAGGCAAAGAAGTTCTGCTTTCAGAGGATAATAACAGATAAAATTAAATGCTGAAAAAATTATTTGAAGGTACCATGCAGCTCTGATATAAAGTGTTGGTATACAGCTCCAATTAGTGTTGGTGTAAAACATGTAACTTCAGCAAACAAATTAGCTTACTGTATTTACTGTATAAGCTGCATGAATATATAATAAAACATGTAACTTCAATGCAACTAAAATCAAAATATTTGGAAAAGCAAATAAACTTAAAACAATTGAAAAACTGCAGTTTTCTGTTCATTTTACACTCTATGACCAGTTTTGACACTAATCTGTTTATGAAGTACCTAACATTTTCTGACAACACTGTAAAAATTAGCATGAAATTCATTAACGATCGGGATGCACTATCTATCACCGCATGATCTCGTTTATGTTGCAGATCAAAGATCTTGTAAATAAATTATATATTTTCTTATGCAACAAGAAAACCAGAAATTCTAACTCATATTTGTATAACAAATAGATAAGAGGTTCAAGTCCCTGCTGTATACAAAGGTGTCAAAACGATTGTATCTGCTTCAAATTTTGACGATAAAAAGTCCGATTTTGTTAACAATTGTGATAACCAAGACTAATTTTTCATCCTAATACACATTAGATACTGACATAAAGTATATATCTAACTATTCACAAGGGGAAATATGTCTAAGTGGCCTCTTCTGGGAAGTATATTTATCAAAATCACATCTATTCTGGCAATTTAAGGTCCACATGGGCACTGAACAGTCGTTTAGTTGCCTGTGAAATTAGCAATGAAATAAATGATGCAATCATAGTGTGATTTCATTGCCAAATGTTTCAGAGGAAAATCCACCGATCACCATTTAAAATTCCATTACTGTGTAGAACAGTAGTCATTTATTAATATTATATGATTTCTCAAGACAGGAAACAATTTATTTATACTTTGTGATCATTTAAATGTTCAAAGTTATCCCAATGGTCTGTTAGCCAAAGTGATTCCAATATATCTAACATTCTTTTTTAATATCATTAGTATACATGTAAGATTTGTTCTTAAATCTAACTTTAGATATGGATCGTTAAACCATATATACATTTTATTATTAAAGTTTGCTTTAAACACAAAATCAATCAATCACTATTGCCAACAAAGAGTAGATATAAATGTTAATGCAGGTAGCCACAAAGAGAAATCTTCATGGATGGAAGGGCAAAAATTTCATCACGAATATCACATGATTTTTCTTTTAATACAGTGTTCCTTCATTTATGGCCATACATTGTCAAACTCAAGTTTTTGAACATTTTCCAGTCAACTTCATATTCTTTTTACCGTAACTTCTTCTATGTACCGCCATGTTCTGACTGCTCCAAAAGTTGGAAATGTAACAAAGAGACAAAAAACACAAATGCTGGAAACAAGACAAGTTTAAAAAGGGGCAACCAAGAGCTTACCAATGGGTATAGAGTTCATCAACTACCTTAGAAATTGACTAAGATTTTGGCATGTCTGATCATTTTACAACAGGAATGTCAACTTAAATTTGTTTGTAATTAACTGTCAATGGAGTTATCTCCCTTAGTAGATTTCATTTTCAGAATATGGAAATATTAAATTATCTTGCACAGTAAAGGCATTGTAATGTTTCCATATTATACTTGATGGATTTTGAAATTATTGTTTAATTTCCCTAATTTTTTTGAAATTTTGATAAGTGTTTGGATATGATTAAATACATCTTGAGAAGGACATCACTTAAGCTTTGACCTTCACACATTTCCTGTATGGCTAACACTGGAGATAATGGCTTGCATCATGATATAGTTAGCTGTCTCTAACAAATGAATGTCCTGGGATTTCATCAGACACCATCAAATGTTGAACTGATCTTTTGTAACAAAAAATTAATTCTTCTTTCTGTCATGTAATTATTTCATTGAGACCAAATGACAATTTTAAGAAAGCTCCTAATTTCACACTGTCACAATGTCACAAAATCGTATTTTTCTACAGAAACCTGAGACACATCAATACATCTCTATAGTACCACATGCTAACTTTCTACTACAAGTTTTAACACAAAAGAAAATTCTGAGTTATAATTTTCGTAATATCCTTTTTATATCCTTATTTTGCATCAAAAAAAGTTCCCAATGATTTATCCTAAAGTAAATTGCATTACCAGCCTTTTAACTGATTTGTAAATTAAGATTTAATTGATCCATATTTAAATTCTTATAATTATTTTTAATCTTAATATCAAAATGTGTATAAGACTTTATAAAACTTTAGTTAAATAAGGTTAGGTTTTTACATGTTAAAACTGAAGCCCTACAATTTAACAGCTTCCTGTGGAAACCTGATAGGTATATGATATTTAGGTATGTTTTTGTTATAATACAGCTTTCTTTAGTAATCTGACAAGGACATCTTAAATGTTCCATCTAACTAACAACTCGTCAACAAAACAATCACAGAACTGCAAAAAATCAGTGCCGATATAAACTGAATTCCAACAATAAGACAAAAGATAGATCATGTTCTTGTAATCAAAGCTGAAAATGTTCCCTATTATTTCTCCAGTTTGCTTTAAAAACTAATGGATTGTAGGTAAAAAATGCACCAACTGATTTGATTGGCCCCGAGTGCAAATACAGTTATGTCATTGGTTGAAGAGTTAAAGTTTGTAATACAATCTATTTACCTACAATTCTTTATTTTAGAAAGTGGGAATTATGCAAATGTAAAAGATTTTTTTAACCAGTGATTTATGACCATTTATTAATCAAATTAACATGATTTATTAATTTGCTAACAAAAACATATGCTTATTAAAATAAATGCATTAAGTTAAGATGCTTTCATTAACATATTTTTTAACGAAAGATGATATTTAACATAAGATATCTATCTGTGTATTTTTTACAATGTAATAGTGCATACATGTGCACTGGAAGTAATTACTCACAAGATAAATTACCATTTAGGAAGATATAATAACATTTTTCTCTATTTTTTGTCATTTATCAACTGCCGAGGGTTCAGGGGTACAACTTTTATTATGGGTTTTATTTTAAGATTGATCGATAAATATAACCTTTAAAATTATGATTTATATGGATAAAATGCTTTTTTCCTACAATTAATTTTCAACTGCTTGAAATTTGAATAGGCAATTTGCAGATGCAAGACAGATTTGAAAAATGATTGTTTTCACCTTTTGATCGCTGCAACAATGTTCATTTCATAAGCCACTTAAGTTTCAACTTTTAGAATGAGTGTCCTCCTATATTCAGTACTTAATCAGGTACTGGCACCTTTGTCATCCAACAGTATCACCCGTCTGTCAATCATATGAAATCTATCAGTGCATATTGAATTTCAAATTAATACATATTTTCTGTATCCTTACACCTGTGTCTTAATACCAGTTTTATCTTAGTTCTTCATAGCTGGAAAATTTGAAATGGAACAAAGACTATATGGTGTGTTGTCTATTATTGGGATCTTTGACAATACAATTAGATGCCATTAAATCATGCAAAAGTCTCCTTTTCTTCAAGAGATTCCCTTTGCAATGTCACATTAACAACATTTGGTTGAACATTTTTGACCAATAAGAAAAAGTTTTAAGAACAAACATTAAATTATTGCAAGTCATAAATATGTTTTTTTAAACTTTCGCCTTGGTATTGTTTGAGGATTACAGAAGTTACAGGTACCATTTATTTTAATTGGTTTTGTCTTACAGTTAGAAAATGACTGCCAATGACCAATAATTCACCAATGCCTAATTTTTACTAGTTTCTTATGACCTATCAGTGGCAATTGCTGTTGAGGTCCTGTCGGAGACTGTCACAATGGAAGGGGAGGTTGGGGTGCCATATCAAAACTGGTTACCCACCATTTCATTTGAAATTCCTGTACCAAGTCATGACTATTGTTGTCGACAATTTTTCTGCTGGTTTCCACCTGCTTTGTCGTTTTGAATCATGGACTTTGATCGACTTTGACTCTTGACAACTCTGTTTGGTAATTTTGTTATTACCTCCCTTGAGTACAGATTTCATACAAATTCTAAATTATTGTGCTTAAACTCTTTAGCAAGAAAAGAAACATGACAATAATTTTTGGAGTCACAGAAAGGTCTACTGATGAATAAAATGTTTACTACTAAAACATGGCTATACATACAAAACATATCACAAACCTCCTATTTCTCATACCTAACCAAAGTCAATGCTCTCAAATTTACATACAAATTCAGTAAAGTCATCACAACATAATTCATAATGTTTGATCTTCATAAATAAATTACTTATTTATAAATAATAGGTCAAAGAAAATGTGAATGACCAGATAATTACCTACTCTTAACAGTCAGAATGTTCCTCCTTTCATATTAAAAGAAAACTAAGGTTTGGTAGTCGAAATATAAAATGTTAAAAATAACCTACTTTTCAAAGGATTATGTTTCAAAAAAGAGTTAGGAAACAGGAATTGGTGCCGAAACAAGATGATACACTTCAGGCAAAAAAAAATGACCTCTGTGCAAAAAATAAGAGTAACAGACATTCTAAATACAATATAAAATCACTAAAATGTGACCTACTTGCTAGTAATAGTTTAGATTTAAACTGTTGAGCAGGAATGTCTCTACTATTTCCTAATCCTTCACATCTGTAGCTCCCTTCATCTGCTGGTCTGACATTTGGAAAGTAAAGGGTTCCGTTGGGATACACTGTGTGTCTATAAACAAAAATTATTAAGTTACGTTAGTTGCCACTGTTGATATCTGACATTTAGTCAGACATGCGGACTCCTTTGTCTTTATCCATATCATAACATGTAAATATTTTGCCCATGAACACCCATTTTTAATGCTATATTCTAAAAGCATGTATCTTTAAGGAATTTCGGACAAATCTCAAGGAATTGACATTACTATATAAGTCCTATATACTTCTATACAAAGCCTAATTTAGAAGACTTTTATTAAATTCTCATTACTTTCATTCAAAGGTAGCAACTACCTAAAGCTTAATCTACTCATTTATACAAGTACAACTTAGATATAGTAACTAACTCCTAACATTCCTTTAGTTTTACTTATTGTTCACAGAGTGGTTAAGACCAATTTTAAATAGTGATCCCATGACTATCTATGGCATGATTTTCTACTACAGACTTATACTTCATCTACAATGACTGTGGTCAATGTTCAATACCTACCCATCAGTTTTAAAATGGCTTCTACCTATTTCAAAAACAACAACAATCATTTCTTCAATCTGATTAACCTGTTCATTTAAATTCACAGTTTCTCAGATTTGTTCCTTTTACTTTTACCATACATACTAGACTGAATGGTCAAAACTGAGCAGCTATATATTTAGATTTTTCTAACTGATTTAGGAATAGGTCTTGAACAATGACCACAGTCATAGTAGATCCAATGTAAATTTTTGCATGACTGTGCTATCTTTTTGAAATTGTGAAGAATATACTTTGAAGTACCCATACCTTGAAGTATTAGTTATTTTTTCATGTGTAAAGAAACAGTCTGAAGTAACCCTACCTTGATGTATTAGTTATTTTTTCATGTGTAAAGAACCAGTCTGAAGTAACCCTACCTTGATGTATTAGTTATTTTTTCATGTGTAAAGAACCAGTCTGAAGTAAC
>MJUU01000780.1:148464-175570 GCA_002080025.1 Modiolus philippinarum
ATCATGTTTTGTACACAAGGTTATCATGTTTTGTACAGAGATCATCATGTTTTGCATAGGAGATCATCATGTTTTGCAAAGGAGATCATCATGTTTTGTATCGAGGATCATCCAGTTTATAAGCAGATCACTATATTTGGAGATTTTCATGTTTTGAGTGGGTGATCATCATGTTTTGTGTGGGAGATCATCATGTTTTGTGTGGGAGAACATCATTTTTTGCGTGGAAGATCATCATGTTTTGTGTAGAAGATCATCATGTTTTGTGTGGAAGATCATCATGTTTTGTGACGAAGATCATCATGTTTCTCTATAGGAGATCATGATGTACTGTGTTGGAGATTTTCATGTTTTGTGTGGGAAATCATCCTGTTTTAAGTGGTAGATCATCATGTTTTGTGTGCAAGATCATCATGATTTGTGTAGGAGTTAATAGTGTTTTGTCTGACAGAAATCCATGGTCTGGGTTGAAATCATCATGTTTTTTAGCAGGAGATCACCATGTTTTGTATCTGAGATCATGTTTTGAACATATCATCATGGTTTGTGTCCTCAAGCTTTGTATATGGGGGCATCATCATGCTTTGTGTGCCAGGTCCTGTTTTTGCAGAGAAAATGCCATTTTTATGCAGATCATCATGTTTTTTAAGGTTTCATTACATTGCGAAGATTATCATGCTTTGTATTAATTTAAAATCACATTTAAGAGATTCCATTCAAATAAAAACAAAAACTGTTAATATTTCAAGGTGTATAGCAACATGTTTCCCAGGGTTTTAAACTTTTGGTTTGTATATATTAGTTATATTTTTATGAATGGACACCATTGTATTAATGGCAGGTGGAAGGTGTCTGGACATTGTCAGATATATGTAATGTAGACATGCTTTATATGTTTTCTATACAACTGCCTACATATTGTGGGCTTCTGTTTTATATTATCTGGAATCTCACCATCATCAACTCTCCGTAATCAACAAATAAAATGGAAAATCTATTCCATTGAGTCATTATTTAGTGAGAATGTTCTACAATTATATAATAAACTGTGGATATATATGGCTTGCGATCTGATGGCAGAAGACAATTAGCTCTATAAATTGTCTATAAATGGTGCTGGTGGAAACCTATAATTGTCAGGAATCAAACAGGTTCCTGTTGTATGGCTGTTTTTAAGATCATAGTGAAACTTGACAATTCCCTTTCAAAATATTGAATTTTCAATAAAACTGCTTGCAATTTATTTCAGCATTATTACAACCATCAGTAACTTCATACACCCTAAATCAACGATGTAAAAGCTGGCGCAGAAACAGTTTTATTAAAAACTTTCTACATACAATGAGTTATTGTGACGTATCCTGTCCTAAGTTAATGGACAGATGAGTTATTATGAAACGATGGGTGACAAATCTACTGTCTGAAATCAACTTTGGACATTTTCCATAGCATATGGTGTTAGAGTAATCACGAAGGGAGACAATTTAAAGAACTACCTTATTAAAACCATCTACTTCATGACAAACACTGTAAAATCTTCCATCTGACTTGGCCAAAATAGCCCTGTACATCAAACACTGATGTTCTTAACTAATATTTATAATTTCTTGATTTTAAGGCCACACAAAAGTACTTCTTGACAATAAATTTTTAGTTTTTTATGACAACATTAGTCCTTTGTCACAAAAGTAATTACCTATATGTCAACTCATTTGTATACCATATTTTTTCGACTTATTTATGGTGAAATATTGTAATGATATATAATGTTTTGACATGATTTATAAAAATAACTGATACTTATTTATCAAATATATGTATGTTGAAACTGGGGGATAAAACTACCAGGCACAAGGATATAATAATAAGAATGTGAATTTAGTGGTAAACTGAGGCAGATAGAAGCAATTATATGTAAAAACGAAATCAAAATCCTTACTATAAATATTTGCTTATATGGGGTTTAATGCCACTTTCAGCAGTATTTCAGCTATATATTGTGGGGGGGGGATGGGCTTTTTTAGTGATGGAGGAAGCAAGAGGTACCTGGAGAGATGGTCAGATAACTGACATACCTTATCACATACATTTGCAAGTCAAGTAGATCCTGTTTTGTGGTACAATCTCTTGAAGCAGAGGTCACTAGGCTACAGTGATTGTACAGGTAAATTAACTACCTTAACCAGCCCCCACCCCCTTTTGGTGTATATGAGCAAAAAATCTGGCAAAGAAAACTTCTTAGCAGACAAACTGCAGACAAACCATGTACCCTTCAAATATTGACAGATGCAATTGAATGAAGTTAGATAGAGGAATGGAGACGGGTAAAACATTATCCCACCAATTTTTGTCATAGGGGCTCATAATACAAAGTCTGGGCTTCTCATTTCTTGTACATTCTCTTTCCATCAATTTTTTTTTCATCCCATTTTTTTATCCACTTTAGACTTGAATGAATAAGGGTATCATACTCAACACTCATTCTGTAATAACAATTTCCTGAAAAAGACAATTTTTTCAAGAGACTTTTTTCTTGCAAGGATAAAAGAAGGAGTTGAAAATAATTAACCCTGTCCACGTGGAGGAATATTTAATATCTCGTTAATATGTAATCCATAAAATAAATTTTTCAGCATGTCATTAAATGATAATTGTGAATATTTTGATGGTTATATATATAATTTCATGCTTACTGAGATAACAGTAGGATATAATGGCATCAGATCAACTTCTGATGTTTTTACCATAGTCCCTGCATAAAGTATAGAGTATGTTTTATCAATTCTATCTTCTTCAAAGTATATAGTTTATCTAGCCATCAATTAACCATATCTCTTACGTTTATTTACATGGACTGGTTTTGTATTTAAGGTATCAAAGTAAAACTATCCTATGTCATGTTTGCTATTTTTTCTGCAAGTTATTTCACTATTTACAAGCTTTTGTAGACCAAAAATATGTAAAGGCACCCAGATCATTTTTACAAAAGTTTCTTTTTAAGAATTTAAATTAGCACAAGATCATGCTGGTGACCTGTCAATGGGACTTTCTGAGTCCATAAAAACACAAACAAGAAAGGGATGTTGACACATCATCAAAAGGGACTTTGATAAAGTAGATCTCCATTATCAAGTAAAGCCATCTTAAGTTTAGTGCTCTCATTTCAGGGTTACATGGAATTACTTTGGTTAGGGTCAAAAGAATGACTAATTCTAAGATTGAAGGGACAAAAATCCTCGAAAATTGATATAAGAAAATTCCCTAATATGAACGATTTCTAATTTCAAAGGGGCATAACTCCAAGAAAATTCAATGATAATATGCACATTCCTAAAAGGTTCTGTGAAGTTCTGTTGAGAAGACCACTGAATTCTAAACTGAAAAGAGCATACCTCAAAGAAAAACTAGAAAAAAAATCCCCCATAATATGCACATCTAGCAAAAGTTTGACAGATCCAAAAGAAATAACCACCAAATTGGCTGAGTGAGTCTCATGAAAGATGTTTAATTGGCCTTTAAATACATTTTTTTGTATTTTAGAAAAAGGTAGATCATACAGGTAGATAAGACCCAACTACTCTTATGGCAGATTTCCTGGCTCAATAAAGTATTATATTTGCAATTCTTCAATGAACATACCAATACTCCTCAAGTAACACCTATAACAACTCCTTCAAAACTCCTATCTTTTCTTTGTCAATCAACCAATCAAGATTCTATAGAATTCTTTTGTATAATACCAATTTGTCATTACTGGAGTATCAAGGTAAACCCCTTCAGGCAGTACAAATTTGTATACAATAGAATTTCTATAGAATCTTGATTGGTTGATTGACAAATAAAAGACAGGAGTTTAGAAGGACTTGTTATATGTGTTACTTTAGGAATATTGGTATGTCTCATATATTATGCAAATATGTGTTAAAGGTGTCTATGAAATGTCAAATATGAGAAAAACTATACTCAAGAGTACTTAAAAGTAGTATTTTATATATTCTATTTTTTTATACCAATGTATAGAAGAGTAGAGTTCTCCTTAGCCCTGGAATCACTTGATTATATAATATAAACTATGTATGTATCTTGTGTAATTGTTCATTGTTTATAATCATTTGTGTATGTGTATTATTTTTGTTCATTGATCACAATCCTATGTTGGATTTTTCATCAATAAAGAATTTCTGATTTCTGATTTGAATGTTCATTGAAGAATTGCAAATATAATACGTTAAAGAGCCAGGAAACCCGCCATAAATGTCCCCACACAGAATCCAAAACTTGTACTGCATGGCAAGCATGTTATACTAATAAAAGGTATAACTTTGTCCAATTACTTAATATAAATTACAAGGTACATGGAAAGCAGACAACAATGTGTTTAATTCCATTCCAAAATAATAGAACTATGATATATTTCTACAATCTCGACAGATACAAATGTCTAGGACATGCTGGTATGCTGTAACTGTGAGTGTGTACAAACTATACGTCAGATGATTTAAATCCGTCAGACTCGAATTCTAGCAATTTTGAAGTGATATATAGAATCTGTCAGGCCAAGGAAAAAGACATTTATAAAACAGACATACAATCATACTGAAACAGTGATAATGGAAGAATACAGAGCTAGAAATACATATTTTATACACAACAGCTGGAGCCAGTAACTATCTGTAAATAATCTTTATTAATGTGCACTAATCCATATTTATAAAAACATTTTTCTAACCCCATATTTCAAAAACATGGAATCCCAAAGACTTACTAAGGTACATTGGTCTAGACAAGAATAAGGACGGCAGGATTTGATTTCATGAACATCTGCAAGCATCTATATAAAGTTTCATTCAATATGAAGCCTCTTGACCTGATTTGACCATGACCCAATTACAATACTGTTGAAGACTATCAGGAGGAAACAGCAGATTAAGGTTAAATAATGAATGGCCTGTCAGGGCTTAATGTAGTGTTTCATTTTTAAATATGTGAATAATTTCACTGTCAACTCCAGACATACTGAATGCATGAAAAGAAATTGGACTGTACTTCAGAACTTTTTTATTTGCTAGTGGTCTCATAGTTACCTTAACTCAGCAAATAAATGAAAATGTGATTTTCTACAGCAGAGGTTAATTAATACCTCACATGTAATGGTAATTGGTCAGAGTCTGTACAGATACAGACCTTTTTGTTGAAGCAGTTTTTCTTATTACAAGTCAAAACAACTTTCAAGACTTGTTGCACAGTGCTGCACTTAAGCCTGAGTCAAGATAATTATACTTGGGAAGATTTTTGGCAATTAGAGGCCAATCAGTGAAATAAACTTCAGATTTCTGCACTGTACTGAACTCTAATTATATGATTTAGTGTAATTTAAGGGTATATTGTGGTGATACCCTGCTGTCTTACAACATTTAAACAGCTGGTTCATATAGTTTGATACTGTGAGAAATAGGATAAGGATTACTTCCTATATCAGACCCCTTACTACACAGATCAACTGGCAATCTAGCCATGATTGTAATTATTCAATTATTTTTTGACAATTCCTGCAGTTTTGCTGAGTATATCAAAACATCTATGTAAG
Organism: Modiolus philippinarum; assembly: GCA_002080025.1. Taxonomy (NCBI): domain Eukaryota; kingdom Metazoa; phylum Mollusca; class Bivalvia; order Mytilida; family Modiolidae; genus Modiolus; species Modiolus philippinarum. Next base: position 154,052 of record MJUU01000780.1, read on the forward strand.
TAATAAGTGGATTTAGCTTTGCACATCATTATGGATAGTTAAAATGGCAGTTTGACAAATTAGCCCCATTACTTTGGCAGCAGAATGTAATTGGTCCTTACATATTCTAGTCATTCTGTAAACAATTGGTTTAATGTAAAGCAGGACTTCTTAAAAATGTCAAACATCATTTCTACATTTCACTTTAATAACTGTATGGTATTCAATTTGTGCTGAAGCCAAAACTTCTGATTATCTATGGGCAAGAATGTTTTGCAAATCTCAATGCACTCTTTTTTCAGTTACAGAAAATGAAGTTATGCAGGTGCAGTATATTTTAAGAAAATAAAAAGTCAGAGGTTGCAGTACAGATGGTTAATGATGGTCATGGATAGCATTATTGGAGCAGTAAACTATTTTCTGGTTCAACGTAGATATAATACAGAGACCGTCAGCACTTCTATTTATAATACAAGTTCTGAAGCACCATTGATCAAACTTGCAGATTCATAATATGGAGTTTTTCTTATTTTGTCAAACAATCGCCCTACTAAACAATATACAATTACATCTATAAGTCTGGCAAAGAAACAACTAGAGTAATGACTGTCGGAAACGACAGTGATCCCCGCACCCCCTGTTTGACACAGAAAACAGCTATAGACCCTGGGTATAATTTTTCTTAACATTTTTTAAATTAAACTATTGACAGTCACTATTTTTACCATAAGGAATTAAAGAATATATGGTTGTCAGGCAGAATTCCAAAACATAAGTAGTCTTTGAGACTTTCAGGAATTTTACCAAACTTGGAATCTTATAATTTGGAAATCAAATTGATGAAATGTTTCTTCTAATTCTAACAAATTTTTTAACTATGGTTTCAATGTAAAATTTCGAAAAATAAGTGGTCTTTGACAATTTCAGTGTGTTTCTCCCACAGCTTGATTACACAATATCTACGCTTTAAATTATTCTTAGAAAAAAGACATTAACAAAAGTCACAGTCAAACTATCTCTCCTTCCTGGTTTCATAGAATAATTACATTCTCTAATGCACATCTCCATATAGTGTCCTTCCTTTGTCTAAAGTTTCATTAAAATCCTTCAAGTGATTTAAGAGGGGTTGTGCTTACGAGGTAACCCATACATAGGGAATCAACAAAAAGGCAAAGTAAAATTATCTCCCCTTCCTGGTTTCCCAAAATAATTATATTCCTTCATGCACATCTACATATAGCGTTTTTCTTTTGTGTAAAGTTTCATCAAAATCCTTCAAGTGGTTTAAGAGGAGTTGTGCTTACGAGGTAACCCATATATAGGGAATCAATAAAAAGTCTAAAATGAATTATCTCCCCTTCCTGGTTAATGGCAATAATTATATTCCTTCATGCACATCTCCATATAGTGTCTTTCCTTTGTATTAAGTTTCATCAAAATCCTTCGAGCGGTTTAAGAGGAGTTGCACTTACGAGAAGTGTGGACAGACAGACAGGGTGAATCCAATATACCCCCCCAAACTTTGTTTGCGGGGGGGGGGGGGTATAAAAATCGAAATTTCACGAAAAAAGTATACAGATCGTAAGGTCATCACATCCAATACCTCTTCAAAGTTTGAAGTGAATTGGCCAAAGAGTTTTCAGGTTAGAGCATGACATGTAAAATATTGCCTTAAAATTGATGAATAAAGTCCCATAACTCTTGCAAGAAAAATCGAAATTTCCCAATAAAGTATACAGATCGTGAAGCCATCATACCCAATACCTCTACAAAGTTTGAAGTGAATTGGCAAAAGGGCTGTCAAGTAAGAGCGCGACATGTAAAAAATTGCCTAAAAATTGACGAATAAAGTCCCATAACTCTTGCAAGAAAAATCGAAATTTCCCGAAAAAGTATACAGATCGTGAAGCCATCATACCCAATACCTCTACAAAGTTTGAAGTGAATTGGCAAAAGGGTTAATTGTCAAGTTAGAGCGCGACATGTAAGAAATTGCCTTAAAATTGACGAATAAAGTCCCATAACTCTTGCAAGAAAAATCGAAATTTCACAAAAAAGTATTCAGATCGTGAGGCCATCATACCTAATACCTCTACAAAGTTTGAAGTGAATTGGCCAAAGGGTTGTCAAGTTAGAGCGTGACATATTAAAAAAACTAGAGGCTCCCAGGAGCCTGTATCGCTCACCTGGCTTTCAGTTGCCACAATCATGGTAACATTGTAAGATATACAGTTGATCATCAGTCTCTCAAACTTTAGTACCTCAAACACCACCAATATCTTGAACAGTATTTATAGTCTGATCATGTTGTATTATTTTTCTTTGTTGGGCTTTATTGACAAAAAATGCTCTTGCTAAGGACCACTTTAGACACCAGTTTTGAAACAGAGACATCATTATGTAAATGGCAGTCAACAAACCATTCTCCCGCCTTTTTTGGCAACCATTTTGAAAATGGCTGTCAGCAAATAATTTTCAACATAAGTTTTGAAGTTGCGACATCAATACCTATTTGGAAACCAAAGGACAAGGTGCGATAAGGGCCTGATTTGGCCCTAAATTTCAGTGATTTTTTAAGTTGCACCTGGATATTTTCTTTAATGTTGGTTTGAAAGTTCAGATACCACTTCAGGAAAAAATACAAAATTTAGAACCCATGACGTCACAATAGGTACAGTTCTGACGTCATGTTGAAGCTACTTTTGAACGTTTTCAGAGAAATACAAGGAATTTGGCATATTTTCGAACGGTTTTTCTAATCTGAAATATAGAGCACATTCAAGAACCAATTAGATATTTTACAAAATTGTCACTTCAGATGCATTGGACCTCCAATATGAATATTTGTGTGGTTCTTGCCTGTGCTCTATGTTTCCTCTTAAGAAAAAGTAGTCAGAAGGAGTCAAATTTGTCATTTTTCGAGAAAATGTGCAATTTGTCCCATTTCTACACTGAAAAACTCTGTAATCGTACATCAATACTTGAGTAACCTTCCTTTTAACTGTTAAACTATATCCATAGAACATTTCAACAATATATAATGTGAATTTAAGCAAACTTATTTTTTGAGGCCAAAAACGGCCCTTACCGCACCTACTCCTTTCATTGAAATCAGACAACATTGAATTTTCCCGCCTTTTTTGGCCGCCATTTTGAAAATGGCAGTCAACAAATAACTTTCAACATTGGTTTTGAAGTTGCAACATCAATACCTATTTGGAAACCAAATTTCAATGAAAATGGACAACCAAATTTCATTGAAATCGGACAATGTTGAATTGTCCCGCCTTTTTTGGCGGCCATTTTGAAAATGGTGGTCAACGAACAATTTTTGACATCAGTTTTAAAGTTGCAACCTCAATACCCATTTGGAAACCAAATGTCATTGAAATCGGACAATGTTGAATTTTCCCGCCTTTTTTGGCGGCCATTTTGAAAATGGTGGTCAACGAACAATTTTCAACACAGGTTTTGAAGTCGCAACATCAATATCTATTTGGAAACCAAATTTCATTGAAATCCGACTATGTTGAATTTTCCCGCCTTTTTTGACGGCCATTTTGAAAATGGCAGTCAATGAACAATTTTCAACACAGGTTTTGAAGTCGCAACATCAATATCTATTTGGAAACCAAATTTTATTGAAATCGGATAATTTTGAATTTTCCCGCCTTTTTTGGCAGCCATCTTCAAAATGGCGGTCAACGAACTATTTTCAATACAAGTTTTAAAGTCGCCTCAGCATGGCAAACATTTCATAATTTTACACTTAATCTTCATCTTCTATAGTTTTGGAAATAAAATCGAAAAATATGAATATTTTAAAAATTTGGTGAAAAAAGGGCAATAACTCCTACAAGGTTTTATGGATTTTCTTCAAAATTTCAGGTTGGGTAGATCTTGATATGCTGAACATTTTTGCAATTTACACTTGACCTCTATCTCTTACACGTTTTGAAATAAAAAATGCAAAAATTTTGAAAATTTTACGGAAAAAGGGCCATAACTCCGAGATGTGTTTTCAGATTTTCTTCAAAATTGCACAGTGAGTAGATCTCATCATGCTGATCATTTTTATCGCTGTCAGAATTTTGGTATCTGTTATGGTTTTTGAGTTATTTGCAAAAAACAGCAATTTACCCCTATGTTCTTTTTTTAGTAACACCGGCCATGTTAATTGGTCTACCGAGATAAAAATCACAAACTTGAAAGTGCATACCCTGGTGATGATTCAGGTCAAGACGACGGACGCCGAGTGATGGCAAAAGCTCACATGGCTTTTGGCCACGGGAGCTAAAAATGGCTTAAAATTGACGAATAAAGTCCCATAACTCTTGCAAGAAAAATTTTAATTTCACAAAAAAGTATACAGATCTTGAGGCCATCATACCCAATACCTCTACAAATTTTGAAGTGAATTGGCCAAAGGGTTGTCAAGTTAGAACGCGACATATGAAACGGACGGACAGACGGACGGACGGACGGACGGATGGATGGACGGACAACCGGACATTGGTATACCATAATACGTCCATCATTAGACAGGCGTATAAAAATGGAATTTTCAAAAATTTTCTGATGTGAAATTCTGAAAAGGAAACACACGCATTGAACATGATGACTTATAATTAAATCACAAAACAAAATCCACCAGAGAACACCAAAACCACAAATAAAGTATAAACATAAACAATGATAGTAACTCTGAACAGCAGGATTTGATACTGGCACCAATAAAAACAGGCATCGGCAAAAGCTAGTGGTAGAGTTAAACCCTTTTTTCATGATTGTATAAACACAAAAACATCAGGAAACATTGGATCCGAGATTAATTTGCATAAAATTGCCAACATTGCATTAATAAAGGGCTATGCCTAGCACAGCATGATACGACTGCAGCATGTCGACCACTGAAATTTGAATAAGTGTAATTTAAAAGCGAATAAGGACACAGTTAAGAGTTTGACACAGTAACGAGCTGGAAACAATAAGGATCTTGACAAATTAATTAGCTGGACACAAACTAAGGAACATTAAAATTAGCTCCAAAACTGTAAGATTTAAGCAAAATTGTTGACATACTACTGACAGAATATATCAAGATGAATCCAAAGAAAAAAAATCCCCATCGAAATCCGATTAAAAACAACGACTTAACATATTTTCAAAAATTGCAATTTCGGCCCCTTTGATCCCTTATAGTTTGGAAACAGTAAGAGATATGCCAAATCTGTTGAGGTACTACCATAAGCTTACAACAAGAGGAATCTATAGAAAAAAATCCCATCAGAAGCCGATAAAATAGAGATTTTACATATTTGGAAAAATTGCAATTTCAGCCCCTTTGAACCCTTATAGCTCAGAAATGGCAAGAATTACACCAAATCTGCTGGCATACTACTGAAAGCTTACAATTAGAGGAATCTAAAGAAAAAATCCCATCGAAATCGGATGAAAAATTAAAGTTTTAGGTAATCTGCATGTTTGCAATTTTGGTCCCATTAGGCCCCTCATAGCTTGGAAAGGGAACAAGTTATCAAAAATCAGATGGTGCAGCACCATATTAATTTTTCAGTTAGAATGCATTGCAAATAAAGGGCTACACCGAGCGCAGCATGATACCACGGCAGCATGTCGACCACTGAAATTTCAACAAAAGTAGTTCAAAGTGAATGTGGACACAGTAAAGAGCTTGACACAATAATTAGATGGACACAAAAAGAAGCTTGACACAGTTATTAGCTGGAAACAAACTGGGGGAAAAATCAACCCTTTTGATCACTTATTGATAATAAAGGGCTACGCCGAGCGCATCATGATACGACCGCAGCATGCCGACCACTGAAATTTCAACAAAAGTAGTTTAAAGTGAATGTGGACATGGTAAAGAGCTTGACACAATAATTAGATGGACACAAAAATAAGCTAGACACAGTTATTAGCTTGAAACAAAAAAGGGAATAAATAAACCCTTTTGATTACTTACTGATAAAAAACCGTAAGAGCTATGCAAAATATGTACTATCAACTAAAACTTNATGGACCAAATATAAAGTTCCTACATCAAAGGCTTCTGTATTAAAACTTGAGTTTACGCCGCCGTCGCCGTCGCCGTCGCCGTCATACTTTGCACGCCTATGTCTCGCTTTCGCGACTTTCGTCGCGGGCGAGACAAAAAATTGCAATTTTGGCCCCTTTGACCCTTTGTAGCTCGGAAACAGTAAGAGCTACACCAAATCCATTGACTTACTGCTAAAAGCTTAGATCAAGAGGAATCCAAAGAAAAAAATCCCATCCAAATCTGGTGAAAAATAAAGATTTGACATATTTAGAAAAATTGCAATTTTGGCCCCTTTGGCCCCTTGTAGCTCGGAAACGGTAAGAGCCACGCCAAATCCGTTGACATACTACTGAAAGCTTAGATCAAGGGGAATCCAAAGAAAAAAATCCCATTGAAATCTGATAAAAAATAAAGATTTCACGTATTTAGAAAAATTGCAATTTTGGCCCGTTTGACCCCTTGTAGCTTGGAAAGCTAAGAGCTACACAAAATCCTTTGCATACTACTGAAAGCTTAAATCAAGAGGAATCCAAAGAAAAAAATCCCATTGAAATCCGATGAAAAATAAAAATTCTACATAATATAATAATTCTACATAATTCACAATTTTGGCCTGTTCGGCCCCTCATAGGTGGGAAAGGAAACAAGTTACCAAAAATCTAATAGCTGAGTGCCATAATAATTTTTTGCAAGGAATCCATTAAAAAAAAATTATTTTTTTGCGGGGGGATTTGCCCCTGTTGGGCCCCATATATCTCATGAGCCGTACATGCTAAGTTAAATCCGTTGGCGTACTCCAGATTGGAAATTTCCTCAAGAGCACACTGAAACAAACCCCATCAAAATCCAATAAATAATAAAGATTCTACAGTCAAATATGTGAAAACACCCAATTTCACCCCTTTTTGGCCCCTTTTTCTAAAACGGGCGGGGCCACCAACTCAAAATTAAAACCTGTTTACGCGTGTGCCAAGATACATCATACTAAAATTTCATAATGATACGTCCACTAGAAGCGAAGTTATGCTGTCCACAGACCCCGACAACGGGGATGACGCCGATGACGCCAACACCATACCATTATACGACCGCAAAATTTTTGCAGTCGTATAAAAACTGCATCAAAATCCCACTAAAAATAAAAAAAAATATAATTTTTGAAATTCGCCCCTTTTGGGCTCCATTTATCTCAAGAACGGTACATGCCACGTCAAATCCATTGGCAAACTACAGATAGGAAATTTCCTCAGGAACACACTGAATGAAACCCCATCAAAATCTGATATATAAATTATTCTACAGCCAAATATGTGAAAACACCCAATTTTGCCCTTTTTAGACCCTTTCTTAAAAATGGGAGGGGCCAAAATTACAAAAACTATACCCAGCCTTCCTTTTGTGACAAGGAACACTGTGTCAAAATTTCATACCGACTGATCAACTTAAACTTAAGTTATTGACCAAAAACAAAAGTGTCTACAGACGACAACGACGCCATATAACGACAACGACGACAACCACGACAACCACAGCACCATACCATTAAACAACCACAAATTTTTTGCAGTCCTATAAAAATTGACAATCATATCAAATTAAACTACAATATTTTTATATTGGTGTAATTTAATTACAAGTATCATCATCTGTCAGTGGTGATAAGTGTATATCAGACCATGATGAATGACCTGTGTGGTCAGAAAATCCCACCATTCATTAACCAGGATGTATTTTTTCAATTAACAGGTACTTGAAATCAGGCAATTGTGGCACCAAAGGGATATGAAACCTTAATTGTATTATGTTATGAACTTTTACTCTTCAGATATCAACAGAATCTGAAGATCTGTGTATTTTTTAGGATCTGATGTGAGGGGGTGAGGGGTGGAGTAGTATTTCTTTTTTTTCTCTTCTATATTTTCTTAGTTAACTAGTAAGTAGGTAAAACATGGGCTGCTCTTCTTACTGTGCCAGAACTGCTCTTCTTACTATGTGAGAACTAAGAATGTATTGTTACTGTTGTATGTGTTGAATTAATATCTTCTGACCAGTGTTGATGAGAGACAAGATTTATCATTAATACATCATACTCCTGAATTTCCCATACAGATACATAAATAACCCTCTTCAACATGTAAATGTAAATCATTATTTGATCGACTTAAGTATGGGTGGTCACATTCACTCAGACTGACCATCTGATTACGGCCATTATATCAAACCTAAACTAGCTACAATGTTATAGATTGTCATATATGGGTATTACTTAAAGGACAATGCATTTATTCACTGCCAACAATTTTTCTCAGACTCTTCTTAATCTACCTAAAAAAACCATTTGTTGCGAACTTATATAGGTCATTCATTTAATATTTCTAACATAAGCAACAGTGAAACACTTTTCCCAATATCTTGGATTTTCCGTAATTTAATCATAATTGTTATATATTGTTAACAAAGTCCATTAGTTTTCTTGTGTCTTATCAGTGTCAATATTAAAAGAAATCTTTATAAGGTAAAAATACTATTTATCCAAACATTGATTCAAAATAGCTTAATATAAAATTATCACACAATTTCATGCAAATTTGATATAAAACTTGTCTTTTACAGACAATAAAGAATGCATTTTATAGTCAGAAGGACATTAAACCCCCACATAACCATCAATTTATGGGAGACCCTCACATCGCAGAAATCTGACACTAGGCAAGATTTACCTGTAGTCAGTGAACAGTGAACAGGATATCTAAAAATTAGCACAAAACACATAAAATGTTTTCAAAATTTCAAAGATGAACAAATTTAATGTTGATTTTATAGGGTGTACTGACAAGCCATGATTCCTATAAGTGATCCTAATGGGATGCATGCCAAACACTGATATACTGCTGTCAATAACTTTACTCGTGTGCAAATTACTTCATAATTTTAGCTTCATTGATACATCTCATACATTACTGAAATAAAAATACCTTGAATCATATCCATTCACTGTGTTGTCAAATACTAGTATAATATAAGTGTTTTGCACAAGGGAGAGAATTAGAAATGAGTCTTCAAAATTGATTGATTGATTGGTGGCCAATTTAACTAAATGTCATTTTAAACATAAGTTTCAGAAATATCTACACCGAGCTAATAGAAAATGGCAGAATTGAAAAAAAATCTATTTTGTGTATGAACACCTGGAGATATTCTACTCCTGTAATTACACACCTGAACATTTGTTGTTTTTTTTTAATGTCATCACATTAAAACACACGCAGCCATACATATCTAATAATTACAAAATTTTCTAAAGGGAGATAATTTGCTAATAATACTGACATATAATTTTGTGTACTGTGTAAGGAGCTAATTCTAGTTTTGATATCAATTTATAACCATCTATCCCATTCTAACATAATTGAAATTTAATTATACCATGCACTTTAACAGTCTAAATGACTTAAGGGTACCTGCATCCTAAATGATTTTATGCTGTTCTTACTGAAAAGAAATTGAAAATTCTATTTCATGCCAACATTTGTTTAGTAAAACTAATGAAATCCTTATAAAGTACAAAACATGTCTCTGGGCAACATGACTGTTCTTTTCTAACAAGATTTGATCATCCTGTATTTGCATCATACCAATTTAAAGCTATGAGTTCTGGTGACAGAAGATTGAAAGCATGCTGGTAAAAGTAGGGTTGATGACACCATTTTCAGAAATTTTTTTTCATATTTTGGGATAATGGGAGTCTTATATTTGATTTCAGGATTAAAATACCACATCCCGACACTGAAAGGGCATGTCTTTAGGCAAGAGAATCAGGATTTCTATGGATTGTCAAAAAATTGGTTTCTTGGGTACANCATAACTCTAGATCCCTGTGTACTTCTGAACCCAAAATTATACTTGGCCTGTGTTTTATGGCAAACAACTTACATACCAAATTAGAAGTCTGTATGTCATTTCATTCACAAGTTATCAGTCGGAAACCCTATAATTTGCAAAATTTCAAAGTTCGAAGGGGCATAACTCCAGAACCCCTTAGACCTCTGAATCAAAAATCGAACTTGGTCTGAGTTTTGTGGTACACAAGTTACATACCAAGTTTGAAGGCAATATACTATTTCATTCGGTTTGAGTCGGAAACCCAAAAATTTGCAAAATTTCAAAGTTTCAAGGGGCATAACTCCAGAACCCCTTGGACCTCTGAACCCAAATTCAAATTTGGCCTGTGTTTTGTTATTTATAAGTTACATACCAAGTTTGAAGACAATATATTATTTCATTCACAAGTTATCAGACGGAAACCCTAAAATTCGCAAAATTTCAAAGTTTAAACGGGCATAACTCCAGAACCCCTTGGACATCTGAACCCGAATTCGAACTTGGCCTGAGTTTTGTTGTAAACAAGTCACATACCAAGTTTGATGACCTTATGTTATTTCGTTCACAAGATATCAGTCGGAAACCTTCGGGGGATGGACGGACGGACACATGACTGAGGGTATCACATAATACCTTGCCACTTCGTGTGGCGGGGTATAAAAACTTAATTTCACTTGATTATATTTACATCAAAATTGAACCAATAACAAGAAGTGAAGGATCAATATACCTGCAAATATGAAAGCAAACGAGGCTTCACTAAACAACTGACTGACATATATTACTGAATTCTGAATGCTAACATTGTGGACATGACATTACCTGAATCCATTATGTTTCCATTGGAATGTTGGCTGAGGGTTTCCCGTAATTTGACATTTCAGGATAATTTCAGATCCCAGGGTTATTTCCTCTGATTTTGGTCTCTTCAATTCAACAATAGCTTTCTCATCAATCCCTGTAATATAGAAAACATTATTTTGAAAAACAAACAGATTTATAATACTTCATTTTATCATCAAACATGCAGGTGCTTTAGATATAGGGCCAATTATTTTTATACAAGATAGCAATGATCGGCAAAAATTGGAAGAATTAATGACTCCTTACAATTTCTACACAATTACACTATTTATTTGTTTTTGGATAAAAAAGAAATTGGAATATTTCCACACCTGCTATTCTACACACCAAACTGTCAAAAACCCATTTTCGCAATGTCTCAGTGAAATGATAATATTGAAAAGAAAATATACTGGATCCATAGTTAACATCTTCATCAGCGCTAATCGTTTTTTTAAAACTAATCTTCTTACTTAACATGCTTAGAAAAACAAACAGGAAAAGGATGTAGATTCTTAAAAGATTCCTTCGTACAGGACTGAATTTTTGTGGGCCTCTTCATAAGAGTTTTTCATCAGCATGATAAACTGTTAGAGGCCAGGTCCTTACTAAAGGAGGGTGTAAGGGGTGCAAAAGCACCTCTGTTTTTATCCCCTTGTTAAGGAAAATACACATTTCTCCGCCAAAATACCCTCCCTGAGGAACAGTTACACACCCTGCAAAAAAACCTGGGTATGAGCCTGAAGGGAGAATTGAGTCAATTTTGCTGTAATCAATATACTACTGGAAACATGTTCCGTTGAGTGTTTGTCCTCTTTGTACTATTTCACCTCCGGTGTGAACTTAAACATGAACAAACTTAACCTTCGATCTCCAGCTTCAATCCCTCATTTATCATCAGAACTGATGCATAAGAAAGAATCTTTGATATTCTTTGATAGACTAGGATAATATAACTCCTGGATCATGTAAACGTCAGACATTACATTCCTCCCCTCCCTAATTGACCATACAACACTTGTATCTGAACCATAACATGCTGAGAATTAACACTACCCAAACAAACAAGACAAATGTTTTCTGTTACCTTTGTCTTGAGCTTTCACTACCCTACAAACAGGCACCTTATTTTCCTATCATGGTAAGCATTGGCAGATCCAGAGGGGGGTTCAGGGGGTTGGAACCCCCTTTTTTCCAGACAATCATGTATTTTCTAATGAATATCCTAATGTTTTATTAAGAAATACCCCCAAAATTTTCGCGCCTCGCTCCGCTCAGCGAAATTTCCTTACATTTCTATTCCAAACCCCCCATTTTCTAATTGTCTGGATCCGCGCCTCAGTAAGTGTGTGCTCTATGGTTTTCATTTTTTGGAAATCGCTGACACTACATGTAGATCAATTTTAACAAAATATAACTAACTTAAGCTCCTTACAATTCACATATAGACGCGTATTTTGTCACTAAGTTTCATTCAATTTTGAAACTTTTTGGTACAGGATAGTACCTAGCGGTAACAAAAATAAATAATGTTTTAAAAAAAATATTGAAATGTCATAATCAGGAAATGTTTCCATATTGTAATTTTACATTAAATTCTCAGTGTCACATGACATGACTTTGAGAAGACTCACAGAAATGGCAAACACTGTTTGTAATGACTTTCAGTTCAGCGATTCACATCTTTATTTAATTTGGGCAAAAAAAAGGTTTGTATCTGTTAGAGGGCAAAACTTGTGACTATGAGACAGACATGGCCATAGTGCATAGTTTTAGTCTGTCAAACAGGAATGGTACTGGACTAAGTTTTACACGATATGTAAGATAGGCATGACCCAAGGTAAAGCTTGTGTCTGTGTAAGGCACACACCACACTGGGCAAAGCTTGTGTCTGTGAGATGGCTCTACTTCTAGCTTGTGTCAGTGAGACAGTATGGCCCTGGGCAAAGCTTTTGTGTGCAACACAAGCATGATCCTGGGCACAGCTAATGTCAGTGAAGATTGGTATGGCTCTGGAGAAGGCTTGTTTGTGAGAGACAGGCAATTTGGCTCTTGGCACAGCTTGTGTCTTTGAGACTGGCATGGCTCATGGCAAAGCGTTAAGAGACAGGGAGAAGGCTTGCATCTGTAAGACAGGCATGATCCCAGGCATAAGCTTATGGCTGAGTCTAAGAGAAAGGGACAAGGCTTGCATCTGTAAGACCGGCATGACCAAAGGCAAACCAAGCTTTTGGCTGTGAAACAGGCATGGCTTGATGAAAAGCTTATATCAGTGAGACAGACATAGCCCTGGGCACAGATTGTGTCAGTAAGATGGGCATTGTCATCAGCAAAACTTGTGTCTGTGAGATAGGAAATCCCTCTATGAAAGCTTGTATCTGACAGACAGGTATCCTGTGTCTGTGAGGAATGATTGTGTAAGCGAGACAGGTATTGGTCCTAGACAAGAATTGTTTCAGTGAAGACGGGAATAGCCCCAGGCAAAGCTTGGGTCTTTGAGATAAGCATGACCCTGGGCAAAGCTGGAGCTTGTAAAACAGACATGGCTATGGGTAAAGCTTGTTCAGAAAACCAATCTGGATGGATGGAGAACAGAAAAAAGACTGGGCCCTGTGCCCATTTTCTCAGTAAACCAAAACAGTAATCAACACAAAATAATTTAAAACCTAAATCATTTCCTTATAGTAAACAGACCAAAGAACATGTAGAAAGTCAAGTTCAAATTTCATAAAAAATGGACTTAATTTCTAAAGGAAACATTTTAATTACAACATTAACCTGCTTTAATGTATAATTTATTGATGTTTTGCAACAATTACATAGCAATTTACAAAATACATCATTATATCTATTTCAAATCTGTCCTTATCCACATAAATCTCCCAACCTAAAAATTTATCCACGACCATGGATATGGAAAAGTACATCTGTTTGTCTGTAATAAGTTTCAAATTTATGATCTGTAGACCTGCTTCTTAATGATATCTACATTTTTTTTCAATTGAAAAAGCCCACAAATAGTATCAGTTACATGTCGAACAATCCCAGGCCAAATGTCTCTTGAACAAGTTAATCTTCTGTGAAATCTTGTAACAGTCCTATTCTAATGTGAGGTTACTATATCAGTGACATGTATATTAAGGTACATTCTATCTGTAAAACGAGATATAATGTCATGCAATCCCCCCATTATTTTACAGATGGCCTTCCATACTAAAATGACAAGCTAATTATCAGTATCTATCTAAATGTATCCCTGTACCTGGATCCAGGAACAAAATTCAAACTATATATCAATGTCAAAGATGAAATCAAGCTGTATGTAAGTCAGATCTAATACCGGGTTCACACTACAATTTTTTCACGCGATTATCACGTAATGAACGCGTATTTGTCGTCCACATATAAATTTTTTACAGGTAAATACGCGTTTATCACGTGAACAAACATCGCGCATTCAAACCCAGTACCGAGGTGGTTTGAACACGTGTTGTATCTGGATTGTATACACATTTACTTATATATGAACGATTTATCTACATTAAACGTGTGTTGTTTCATTGTGCACACTCGTAGCGTACACAGAAATGTAAACAAAACCGCATGCCCTTTTCCTGCCGTTTCCATCACAATGGCTACATGAAATATTGTTCATATATACCGTTTGCTGGATATTTGGGCAGACGAACGTGTACAGGATATGCTGGAATCCTCTTACCGAAACGCTGATGTGTTCAAGGAGGTGGCGGCTAAAGTCAATGACGGGATTGAGGGGCCACATTTCACATGGGAGCAGTGTATAAACATTAGGGTACGAATTCTGCGCTTTTCGACTTCCATCTTCTTCACATGTATGTTATTTTTAGCGAATCCCGCCAAATACACGTATTATATATGAACGAGTATTACATATTATATACGCGAGTTATTTTTATAATATGGACACACAAAACGTGATTAATACGTGATAAACGCGCATTGAGACAACGCGTATTTAATCTAGATTTAAAATACGTATTATATATGAACACGGTATTTGAGACAAGCTCAAGACATCCAAATGTTTCATCTTATACCGTGTTCACACTACACTTTAATCGCGCATTCAATGCGTATTAAATCTAGATTAAGCATTCACATCTAAAATATATCGATCTGGATTGAATCTAGATTGAATGCGCATTGCCATCACGCGATCAAACCACCTCTGGTAGGTGGTTTGATCATGGGATGAATGCGTATTGACTTAATCTGGATTATGTCTGAACACTCAATCTAGATACATCGCGCGACAGTTTTTGTGCGCAGACTCCGTTATATAGAACAGGGTAAATAGTATGTTCCCATTTATTTATTTTGACAGATTATTTTTTTTTTTTAGTTTGAATTAGCATTATACTACATATCATAAGAAAGACCTGGCCTTGTCTCTTTCAAATTCATCGTGATCTCATTTAATGCAAATGGTAATTGTTCATTGTTGGAATGTGCAATGTTTTTTTCAATTAAAAGCAAGCCTAAAAATAAAGTAAAAAGCAGAAGTTGGGGATAAATGCTTTTTATTTTCATGTTTACATATTATTTACAGAAAGTAAACACATAAAATGATGTTGAAATGTGGAAAAGATGTGAATGCACAATGTAGATTAAATACGCGATCTGAAAGTGTAATGTGGACAGGTAATGTGCACTCATTGTGTGATGAGCGATCGCACGATCAATCTAGATTGAAAATACACATTTAAGTGTGAACACGGTATAAGATGCTATTTGGACAACTTATGTCCCTTCAATCTAACTTTTGGAAATCCTGAGACTAATCAAAGCATGAAAAATCTGACAGAAAAGGATCAAAGACAGACCCAAGAGGCTCTTTAGCCTAATATACAGACCTTGGAAACAGGCAAATCAGGTAAAACAATAATCTTGAGAGTTTAAAGGTAATGCAAAAAAAAAACAGAAAAAAGACACGATCATGTTTATGATATTCTTGTGATCATTACCATGATCACGTTTATGATATTTTTTGTCATCAAAATCATGATCATGATAATGTTTATGATATTCTCATATAATCATAATCATGTTTAAGATATTCCTGTTATTTATCATAACAGGAATCATGTTTCTGATATTCTTGATAACTATCATAATAATGATCATCTTTATCACATTCTTTTCATTTTAATACTGATAATGTTTGTATCAGGTTATCATAAAGGTAGCCCAAAAGTGTTTATATATGAAATTTTTGTTATTTATTTCAGTTCTGTTTTTAATATATTCCTCGTCATGATTGCATTCTTGTTATTTATCATATCAATGTTTATGACATTCATGTTATTCATTTTAATAGAATCATGTTATTCATTTTAATAGAATCATGTTATTCTCTCAGAGTAAATACTACAGGGAAAATCCAAGTCCCTTTAGTTAGATGTTCCGATTGGAAGTTCTTAATTAATATTTACTTTATCTACAGGGAATAAAAGTTTTAATTCAGAATAAACACTGACACCATTTTATTTGAAATCAAATACTTGTCCTTTGAACACATCTTTTTTAAGCTATATACTTCTGCACATTACTGGATAACATTCATTCAGGCAGTGATACTTAAGAACATGAACTATTTGGGGAAAAAAATATTTCAACCATGAATCGAAAACTGTCTTGGGAGAAGTTTATAAGCTTATTGAACTCTCAGATTAATACCTGGCTGTACAATTTGAACAAAGGTGTTGGATAATGGGATGATGTAAAAATGCGACACCAGTATAAATACTGGCAATTCACCTACATCACTGTTACATGTAATGACTAGCTTAGTAACATAAAGGACATCCAAATGAACTATAAACAAATCTACAACAAAGACATCAACATACATAAATCAGTAGAATCCTTCCTTTAACCAAACAGCTCTGCTTGGCAACAAAAAGTAACCTTAGTAGGTACTAATTATCTCCCTTGGTGGTAACAGTTATGGAACACCATCAAGGTTGATTTATTGGGTTGAAAAAAGGATTTAAAAACCTGTCTTCTACTTTTCTGATTAGATGAACTATAAATGTCATAAAACCAGATTTTTGTAGAAACTCAACATTTCATTTTCACATTTCAATGAAATTAATTTGATAAAATTCCATAAAAAAACACTATTATTGTATAATTAAGTAGATAAAAAGTGGTAAAATTTGAGGTTTTGAACTGTAATGGTAATGTTATAACATGGAAAAGCTAATCAATCAAAGCTGATTAGATATTGGGAGTTAATAGTCATTTTATCTTCATACAGATATCTCCAATATAATTACAAGACTTTTCCACCTGATTCAGGATTTCAGTCTATTTTATCATTTTATGTTGTAAAGCTGTATTCAAACGCAGAAATAACTACAATTTGCCACACATTTGATTCATGTTGGTCCCTATTCTGGCCTAACTTCACAATATATTCATATTGAGCACAGTTATTGTAGAAATATTTTTTCTGGCAAATACTGCTTCCTGTGCTTTTGTATTATTAAAACCGATATATCCAATCCAAGGGGTCTTCATGATATAAAGATTGGACTCCAGGTAATCTTAAACTTGTCAATATTAATTAGGGGTGTTCGACAATTGATGTTGAGTCAAACACTTCTTTATATGCATAAAAAGGGCATTTTTGGTATTTTTATTTTTAATACACACTATTTACCATTGCAGTGTCTTGAGAAGTTCATCAAGGAAGATTCAGGAGTATTCTTTTTGACTCTTCAATCTGAATAAGTCAATTCATTCAATGCAGTGCTAACAATTTATGAAATTAGAATTTTTTACAAATCATATTCTATATCAAAACCATATAAATTTTTCAAATACTGTTGGACTGTGTTCTTTTTCAGCTATACCCCCACCTAGATAGTGCATCTATTATAGAATGATTTATTGCATAAATCAAAGAAAATTTCAAATACCAGTATTTATTTTTACTGTTTTTATGGGTAGTGAAAAACTAGTCAAATTACAGGGCAATAAAGGGTGAATGTTTAGCCTGCATCATTTCAATAAAACTCCAGTAAAAAACATATTAAAATGTTAACATCTGTTTTATTTCCATGCCTTATCTTCTCAGATCTAATGACTTGGGCATACGTTTCCTGCAGTTGAAATTTGTACACATTTCTGGTTAAAGTCTGTCAAAATATCAACAACTACCATGTGAAAAAAAATTTAAGCAGCTTAATACAAGGAGAAGCAAAAATTGACTAAAACATGGAGACATGAAAATGGCAATACAGATGCAACCTAAGTCAAATGGAGATAACAGGAGAGATGGAACAAATGCCACCATTATTCCAATAACCATATGGACAATGGTTTGTAAATTCATCCGTTAAATGACCAAAAAGAGGACTGACCTTGACCTGCAACCTTTAATTTTATTAACCTTTCTGCTTTTTGTGACTGGTGCTGCTGCTGCACTATCGGCTTGTTCACAGGAAAACTGGTATTTCATGCATGTTCAAAAATTGTTGCTTGAGTGTAAATATTCCCCATATCATGAAGTCACCAATAGTGCAGAGAAGAAACCAGATGGAACAAGATATGGTTCTCTACAAAATTTATGAACTTTTTTTTCATTTTTGTTTTTTTTAGCAAGATTTCTTCTCTTCATCGAAAAACATGGCCACAGATTTCTGTAGTTTTTCCACAATAACTGATACAACATTACAAAAATTTCAGGATATGTAAGTCTATTACCTGTAGCACTTATGTAACAAAGGGAAGAACATTTCAATTAAAACTAATTATTATCATTTAAAATTTGGGTAATAATTACAGCCTGTAATTGCTGGGAAACTTCGAGTGCTGTTCTGTGACAAAGCTCATCAATAACATTTACTGAAGAACAAAGAATTCATGCTTTTTGCCCACCAACAAATGTTTTACAGTAATTACCCACAAAAACTAACATGAAATCTAGTTTTAACAACCAAAGGTAATGTTGCATAAAATTCATGAATTACTTCACAATTTTTTACAGTTGAAGTGTTATTTTTTACAATAGCCATTAATTTCTCTGATACCAATTTCACATTTAACAGAGAAGATTAAATTCTCCTATCAGATAACATTAATCGTTTATCATTTCAATATTTTATGTTCAAAAAGAAATCAAGTGGCTAAAATAAAAGCGTTTTGAAGTTATACATATTCTCAATTGTTGGAATATTGTGAAGTGTAGTGATTAAAATTAGGACACATTTTTAGAAGATTCTTTCACTTGTAGACATAACAATTGTTTTGTGATGCAGCGAAGATTAAACACAGATAATGTAGAACATATCAAATAAATTATTGTGTTTCACACTTTGTAAGATATTGCATATCGACTTGGATGTCAAAAACAGACCATTATGTGATGTAGATTCAAGTGTTTCAGGCTGAAAGTGCAACTCATTAATGCAAACTTAATTTATCATTTTTTTCTTTCTAATTATGCGTGGCGAATATTCCAAAAATAAGATGGAACCCAGGTTACCAGAGTTATGGACCTTGTTCTCACTGAATATTCTATATATTCTGGAAGGATTTCCACTCTGGGGTTCTTTTTCAATTTTTCATGCTATAATTCCCATGCCACAACAAGAGTGTATTGTCAATTCAATGTCAAGCTTATCCATCAATGGCCCTCCTTATATTTTTAATCTGTAAGTATGTCTTGCTTTATTTAATCTGTAAGTATGTCTTGCTTTGAACTATTGAAACAAGACCAATTACATGTCTGGACCTGCGTCACCGTCACTCATGTTCAACTTAGAAAGTGTTTTTTTTTTTTTTTCAATCTAACAGAATATCATGTAAAGGTTTACCAATTCAAACAAGTATTCATTTACCTTATTACCAAAAATTCTTCAAATGCAAGTTATAATTGAGATTATATTAAGTTCAACCCTATTACCATCTTCGCTAGCCAAGGGTTACGATCCGCTCCTCTCATCTTCACCCTTGGCAGATCAAGCTGGATTTCTGTAGTCTCAAATCCTCACCTTTGATTGGTTGCAGTTAACCTTCACTGCAGCCAATTAATTAACTTATATTCAGATTTTGAATACCGTATTCGACGTTATTAGCGCCCCTGCTCCAATAAGCGCCCCCTCACCTTTTTTCAAAGTCAAAATGCACAAGCGCCCCTTTAAAACTCCCAAACTGCCAAAATTTACTTACGTTTTTTGCCGATGTTTGAGTTTTAAACGGGTATATTATCGCCGTAATTTTAAGAAACAGAATGTTTACATACCTCCCACGACTCCTGAGTAACGATATCTATTTATTTATGCCGAATTCGCGTGATTAATTACTGTTACTTTCTCGTTTCACCACGATTTAAACAACCAGAAGTTAAACTCAATAATAATGACGGTAGCGGACAAGCATAAAATCAGGTTTTGCCGATTCAATTAAGCGCCCCCGTTTTTGAATTTTCTAAGCGCCCAGGGCGCTTATTGGGTCGAATACGGTATATATCAAAACAATAAAACTTAAAATATGGCGTTTAGTGATTTTTCTATTTTGCAAAATTTCCATGATTTAATTATCTTTCTTTACTTTTGAAGGGTTATTTCCTTGAAGTCAAATATATTGTGAATTGTTGTATTATTAGATGCAATAAATAATCATTTATTATTACAAGAAGAGCTATCGCCGAATGGCAGCCAAATATACCCACCCTCATTGAACCCTGAATCGATATGGTAAGTGCAAAATTAAGTTGGTGTGGACACAATACAGGTGTGGACACAGTACAAGTGTGGACACTATGATATAATCTTCAAGAAAGAACTTTTCACAAGGGTTCCAATGAAAACACTGTCTAAATCAGACAAATATAAAATTCACCTTTTTTCAGCCTACTTGACATTTTACACATCTACATATAGTGTTCTTCCTTTGTCTAAAGTTTCATCAAAATCCTTCAAGTGGATTAAGAGGAGTTGTGTGTACGAGGTAACCCATACATAGGGAATCAATGAAAACTCAAAGTCGAATTATCTCCCGTTCCTGGTTTCTGACCATTGTTACATTCCTTCATGCACATCTCCATATAGTGTTCTTACTTTGTGTAAAGTTTCATTAAATTCCTTCAAGTGGTTTAAGAGGAGTTGCGCCTACGAGGTAACCCATACATGGGGAATCAACGAAAAGTCAAAGTCAAATTATCTCCCCTTCCTGATTTCAGACAATAATTATATTCCTTCATGCACATCTCCATATAGTGTCCTTCCTTTTTGTAAAGTTTCATCAAAATCCTTCCAGTGGTTTAAGAGGAGTTGTGCTTACGAGAAGTGTGGACAGACAGACAGACAGACAGACAGGGTGATTCCTATATACCTCCCCCCCCCCAAATTTTGTTTGCGGGGGGTATAATAAATCATACTGAAACTCTTATTTTAAAGGGAGATAATTTGAAACTGATGTTTCACAAATTGTGGCTCAATCTGCCAAGGGTGAAGAGGAGAGAAGCTGATCGCAACCCTTGGCTAGCGAAGATGCCCTATTACTGTAATAGACAAAAAAAAGAAGAAAAAAAAACAAAACTAAATGTACAAAGTTGAACAAAGCATAAAATGAAAATGGTCCATATCACGGCAGCAAAGGTAAAATTCAAATAAACACATACTTTGAATCTTTATGAGAAAACATATGAAAGCAATGCAAAAATTCAAGAATAGCTGCCCATGGTCAATGCGTTCAAAACTCTGCAA
>MJUU01000780.1:183912-195550 GCA_002080025.1 Modiolus philippinarum
TTTTTTTTGGTTTCTCAGAAGAAAACCTTTGAATATATTACCCATAGGGTCCAATGTTAAACTATGTTTCCGGTGGTGGCCATCTTGGATTTCAGATTGCTAAAAAAAACAAGAGCTTTGTAGAGGACCATCCAAGGAACATTTCTGGAACGAAACATTTTCAATGGCTTCTTCGGTTTCTGAGAAGAAGACCTTTAAAAAAATTCCCCATAGGGTCCAATGTTAAATTATGTTCCTTGGTGGCAGCCATCTTGGATTTCAGATCGACAAAAAAAAAACAATAGCATTGTAGAGGACCATCCAAGGAACATTCCTACAAAGTTATGGTTCAATTAGTCCCATTGTTTCTGACAAGAAGATCTTTGAAATTCAGCCAATCAGAACACATTATTGGCCCTGGCAGCCATCTTGAATTTTCAATTAGCACAAAAAACAACAACTTTGTAGAGGTCCTTCCAAGGAACATTCCTGCCAAGTTTGCTTCCAATCTGCCTTGTGGTTTCAGAGAAGAAGACTGAAATATGAAAAAGCTAACGACGATGGACGACGGACGCCAAGTGATGGCAATAGCTCACATGGTCCTTTGGACCAGGTGAGCTAACAACAACTTTCTAGAGGACCATCCAAGGAACATATCTGCAATGAAACATTTTCACTGACATCTATGGTTTCTGAGAAGAAGACCTTTGAAAATATTCCCAATAGGGTCCAATGTTAAACTATGTTCCTCGATGGCGGCCATCTTGGATTCCGGATCGGCCAAAAAAAACAACAACTTTGTAGAGGACCATCCAAGGAACATTTCTGCAATGAAA
This sequence comes from Modiolus philippinarum, assembly GCA_002080025.1. Lineage (NCBI taxonomy): Eukaryota > Metazoa > Mollusca > Bivalvia > Mytilida > Modiolidae > Modiolus > Modiolus philippinarum. Next base: position 184,728 of record MJUU01000780.1, read on the forward strand.
CATTTTCATTGGCTTCTATGGTTTCTGAGAAGACCTTTGAAAATATTCTCCATAGGGTCCAATGTTAAACTATCTTCCCCGATGGCGGCCATCTTGGATTTCGGATCGGTAATAAAAACAATAATTTTGTAGATGACCATCCAAGGAACATTTCTGCAATGTAACATTTTCATTGCCTTCTATTGTTTCTGAGAAGAAGACCTTTGAAAACATTCCCCATAGGGTCCAATGTTAAACTATGTTCCTCGGTGGCAGCCATCCTGGATTTCGGATCGACCAAAAAAACAACAATTTTGTAGAAGAGCATCCAAGGAACATTTCTGCAATGAAACATTTTCATTGGCTTCTATGATTTCTGAGAAGAAGACCTCTGAAAACATTCCCCATAGGGTCCAATGTTAAACTATGTTCCTCGGTGGCGGCCATCTTGGATTTCGGATCGGCAAAAAAAACAATAACTTTGTAGAGGACCATCCTAGGAACATCTCTGCAAAGTTATGAATCAATTGGTCCCTTGGTTTCTGACAAGAAGATCTTTGAAATTCAGCCAATCAGAACACATTATTGGCCCTGGCAGCCATATTGAATTTCCGATCGGCACGAAAAACAACAATTTTGTAGAGGACCATCCAAGAAATTTTCCTGCCAAGTTTACTACGAGTCTGCATAATGGTTTCAGAGAAGAAGCCTGAAATGTGAAAAAGCTAACGCCGATGGACGACGACGGATGACGGACGCCAAGTGATGGCAATAGCTCACATGGTCCTTTGGACCAGGTGAGCTAAAAAACACTAGAAAAATCTCTCAAATCAATTAATATTATTCAACAAAAGTTTAATTTAAAAAAAAACATCCAATTTGGTTCATTTTGACCCTCTGTATAAATTAGACAGGGGCATAACACACACAAATAATGCCAGCCTTCATTTCTTGGAATAAGGATCACGACAACTGGTTGAATTTGTCTACGGAGTCAAAATTGACATTGACAGTCATAGCATGGACCTCAGTTTTGTCCAAAATGCATGTATACTGAAACAAAAGAGGCATAAAAGTTAACATAAGGCATGCAGTGCATGACAAAACACAAGATTATCTGAGTAAAACATCTGAGACTATTGATATAGTCATGTCAATCAATTAACAGGTAAGTAACCTTCGTCTAGTCAAATAATTATCTTGCCAAGGGAGGTATTCATTTCATAATTATAAGTGTTTTGTAAGAATTTAATCAATGTATCTAATGTGACTAAATAGCTTGGTAAACTTAGCTAGATTTTACTCAATAAATACAAATTGATTGGCCTAGAAATTAAGTAAAATAAATGTATACTATAATTCTTGTGTCAAAACAAGTTTTTTTTTTTTTCAAATGTCCTGTTGAATGCAAAAAACTGGCCATCACCCTGCCTATGAATTTACACATAGTGCACACTGCACAGCACCAAACTGAAGCTGATCACAGACACATAGTGCACAGCACCAAACTGAAGCTGATCACAGACTGATCCAGCCAATAAAATTAAGGTGGTCTGCAGGGGTTACTGGCAATTATTTGATACAACTACAAAACATCATTCTGCTTGGAAAACAACAGTAATCAGCCTTGCAACACAAATTAACATATCAATAAATGATCTTACTGCAAGATTTGAACCATAGAGAGCAACTAGCTTTTTAAAGCCGTCCTTAAATCTCAGATCAATCAAATAGGAACTATTGCTCTCTTTCTAAATTTCATTATTGACCATTTTTTTGCAATTGAAATTGAACCTCTGCCTTATCCATACTGTTTAATTGATATAAAAGTTCCAGCTTGGAAAGTTCTACTGTACTTCACCTTTAAATAATTAAAATCATGAATCTATGCCATTATCAACATTTCACATCAATATTTTTTTAAACAATAAATGATCATTTGTGCACTTCCGCATATCAACTTTTTCTGCAAATAATTTAAAAGGAATTTTTATCCTAGTTACATAGCAACGCTGTTAAAATTCAATTTATCATTGTATGATTATTTTCCAAACATTTATTCAATAAAACGCATTTACTAAATCGAAATATCCTGATTGAGTCAATTATGAGTTTTATTTAGACGAATATTGAGCCATATTTAAAGAACTGTCATGGTGGACATGTGGAACAAATATTATACAATAAATACTCACTCTCAAATAAGTTATCGATATTCTGTCACAGAAGTTCTCAAGTATATTTCGGGGCTGACATGTTGTTAATTAATAAATTACATTTAGCAAATGTTTTCTAAAGAGCTACTCAATACATTCTCGATTCTGCAAGTATTATCATTAAGTTTAAATACAATGCTATATTCATTATTAAAAAAGTCCCTCTTCCCTCTCAAATTACATTCCATATGAAAGCTTTACAACACAATTGTTCACCTCTGATACAATTACTTTATCAGAGGGGAACAATTTTTCAAAACTTACTAGTAAATACAGTTGAACTTTGATAACTCAACCCTTTGTTCAAGTCACAGTCAATCTTCTATCATGGGTCCTTTTGGCCTTGGAGCAATTTGCGCTGTACAGTACTATTTTCAAATGTTAGAACCCTATTTATCAAAATAAATAACCTTGAACTTGAGGACCTCTTGACCAAAAACTGATACTCTTTCTATTGACTTCCTTAATGAACATAGAATTCCTGAATGATCATAACAAACATCTATGAGGGGGGGGGCAGGAGGGGGTCTGATCCTGGAATCCTGACTTTATTTTTTTCTAAATCCCGAAATCCCGAACTACAAAGGAACTAAAATACTGATGAAATCCCGATTCCCGGTGAATAAATTTCCCAAAATCCCGGGCTTATATCATAAAAATCCCGAAATCCCGGGCTTAAAAACATCCAATCCCAACATCCCGAAAAAGGTCCTGCCCCCCCTATGCATATGTCTAGATACAGACTTTGTAGGCATGATCAGAATTTTATTACGAAATTGTATCAAGAATAAAGTTTTCAACAAGCTATTAAATGTCATTTTCTGTAACCAACAAAATCCAACAAATAAGATACAAGTCTGTCATAGAAATGGAAGAAAAAAATCTGTGGGTGATAGTTTATGGGAGATAAATGACTTTATCAGACAATATCATTAAAATGGAATCAGAAATTGCCTTCATCAACACATATGTCTGACATAAAACAAAAGTATTGGACATTACAGCCTCTAGGTAAATCACAATACTTCCGCTGTATCACCTGAGCGCATGTTTTTATACTGATTTTTTTCTGATTATCACAATGAAAATCTTTAGAGATGAATATTACAGAAGACAAAGGCAGATTTACCAAGAACATTGTAGGACTGTTTATCCTAAATCACTGTCATGTACAACATATACAGTCATGTAAATCATTGTGGGATGATAGCAATGTAATGATAGAAATTTCTTCATATTACTCAATCTTTAGCACAACAACAAAACTTGAAATCTGTCTGACTAAACTGCTAACTAAAACTGGAAATCTGTCTTCCTAAACTGAAAATATGTGTACATTTAACTGGAAATATTTCTTATTAAACTGGAAATTTGTTTTAAACTAAACCCTTACTAAACTGGAAACATGTCTAAACTGGAAACATGTCATAACCAAACCTGACTAAACTAAAGCTGTCTGAACTGGAAACCTGTCTGAACTGGAAACCTGTCTAAACTGGAAACATGTCATAACCACACCTGACTAAACTAAAGCTGTGTGAACTGGAAACCTGTCTGAACTGGAAACCTGTCTAAACTGGAAACATGTCATAACCAAACCTGACTAAACTAATGCTGTGTGAACTGGAAACCTGTCTGAACTAGAAACCTGTTAAAACTGGAAACATGTCATAACAAAACCTGACTAAACTAGGCTGTCTGAACTGGAAACCTGTCTAAACTGGAAACATGTCATAACAAGTCCTGTCTAAACTAAAGCTTGTCTGAACTGGAAACCCGTCTGAACAGGTTTGAAACCTTGTTGAACTGGAAACCTGTATGAACTGGAAACATGTCATAACAAGTCCTGACTAAACTAAAACCTGTCTGAACTGGAAACCTGTCTGAACTGGAAACCTGTCTGAACTGGAAACTGTCTAACTGGAAACCTGTGTGAACTGGAAACCTGTCTAAACTGGAAACATGTCATAACCAAACCTGCCTAAACTAAAACCTGTCTGAACTGGAAACCTGTCTAAACTGGAAACGTCATAACCAAACCTGACTAAACTAAACCTGTCTAAACTGGAAACGTCATAACCAAACCTGACTAAACTAAACCTGTCTGAACTGAAAACCTGTCTAAACTGGAAACATGTCATAAACAAACCTGACTCAAACTAAAGCCTGTCTGAACTGGAAACCTGTCTTAACTGGAAGCCTGTTTAAACTGGAAACATGTCATAACCAAACCTGACTAAACTAAAGCTGTCTGAACTGGAAACCTGTCTAAACTGGAAACCTGTCTAAACTTGAAACCTGTCTAAACTGGAAACCTGTCTGAACTGGAAACCTGTCTAAACTGGAAAAGTCATAACCAAACCTGACTAAACTAAAGCTGTGTGAACTGGAAACCTGTCTAAACTGGAAACATGTTATAACCAAACCTGACTAAACTAACCCTGTCTGAACTGGAAACCTGTCTAAACTATTGCTACCTGGCTTAAACTTGAAATCTGCAGTTTATGGAAGATCATGTTCACTCTCAAAATGGACTAGAGACTGCATGATTTTATTTTCATGGACACGTTAAGATCTTAGCCCCCTCTTCAGTCTCTCACTGTCAAACTGATGTAAACATGTGTTAACAGTTTACCCATTTTACAACTTATGTACATGTTTTCCATGATGAATCTGATGACAGGGTAGACAACTCTTATAATTAGAACTTGTGTTACAGAAAACAGGTTATCACCTTAAATATATTCTATTTGATATCCATACATTTTTGACTCCCAGTTCTTGGCAGGTGATATTCCAGAAACTTTAAAGAGATAAAAATGATTTCTGTTGATGCATATTTTTATTTCTTAATCACAATATGCTTTCAGTACATGTACAAAGCAATATTATATACAATAGCTACACTAAAATTTTTACTTCCGACACTCTTTGTGTATTTTCAACGCCCTTAAATCTGGGTTAAAGAAATGCTTTTATGCATGAGGGTATGTAAACAGACTTTTGTGAATTATTGAGTTTAAAATTAATTACCAAAGGGTACAAGGGCCCTCTTAATTCAACATATCTTTATAATGAAAAAAAAAAATAGTCAATAAAATTTCAGAAAAGTAAACTAAACATTTTATCTTTTATTATACTTGGTGTCAAGTTAGTGTATTTCAATTCATTGATTTATGTTTGAAAATAAATTTTTAAATAATTTTAATATGTCTATAATCTCTTTGAAACCATATTGACACCTTTAGATATTGGGTAATTACTGTCTAGATATAAAATTACTATTTTATGTGATTTTAATTATTTCCCCATTAGCATAGGAAGAGGTTAAAAGATCAACTAATTACAAAGTTAAATTTATTCCATAAAGTCAATCCAGGTTACAAACTATTCACAAATTATGATATTATTTCAGAACTTAGAGGAAAGATGTATTTTCTTGATAAATACACTTTCAATATCATCTTATGTACAATTTGAGGCATCCCTTTATAAAGGTTGCAAACATGCTTCATTTAAACCGATTTAATAAAAAAAAAGGGATCTGTGAGCCAATGCTCACTTGCAATACCCCCGCTCTCAACTTCAAGCATCTTATAGCCTAACTAAGTTGGTAAACAAAATGTAGTTCCCCACAAGTCTTAAAATGCATCCCACAATATGACAGGCCTATACAAAGCTTATGACAAACAAAAGCTTCTGACATAATTTCAATTTTGTATATTTACTCATTGCTTGATGATAGTAGTGTAGGTCAGAAAGAAGTCGATAAACAGGAAGTATTATCCTGACAAATTAGAAAATGCATCCAACAATATGGCATGACTATACAAAGCTTCTGACAAAATTTCATGTTTGAAGCATTTACCAGTGAAGAAAAAAGCTTGACGAAAGTTGTGACAGACGGACGGACAGACGGAATGTTGAAAAATTGACTAAGTATTTTGTTATACAGGAAGTTGTATCCCGTGGGATCTCAAAATGCATTCCACAATATGGCACAACTAAACAAAGCTTCTGACAAAATTTCAAGTTTGAATCATTTACCATTGCAGAGAAAAGCTTGACGAAAGTTGTGACGGACAAAAGAATTTCGAAAAATTGACTAAGTCGGTAAACAGGAAGTAGTAATCCCACAGGTCTGAATATGCAACCCACAATATGGCATGACCATACAAAGCCTTTGACAAAATTTCAAGTTTGTATGGTTTACCATTGCAGAGAAAAGCTTGACGAAAGTTGTGACGGACGGACGGACGGATGGAATTTTAAAAAATTGACTAAGTTGGTAAACAGGAAATAGTAACCCCACAGGTCTGAAAATGCATCCCATATTATTGCAAAACTATATAGGGCTTCTGACAAAATTTCAAGTTTGTATCATTATCCAAATCTTGATGAAAGTTGTGATGGACGGAATGACGGACACAGGTAAAACAGTATACCCCCTTCTCCTTCGGAGCAGGGGTATAATAAAGGAAAAAAAGTGTGGTCAAGGTTTCCATAAGCAAAAAAATTGATGGGTGTTCCATGGAACACTCATGTCGCCTGCATTACAGAAGAGCCATTTTTGGCCAAGTAAACCTCTGAAATCTGTAAACTTAAATTCTTAAGTATTATGTGCATGGCTAAGACTAGGAGAAAAACATATTCTGCAAATTTGATAAGAATATGAATATAGTTTTGGGGACTTGCAGATTAACAAACAGAAACAACAAATGAGGTATGTTGGCTTGACACAGTCTTAAATCTGTAAAATCAAAATTTCAAGTATAATGTGCATAACTAGACCTGATAAACAACATATACTGAAAGTTTGGGTGGAATCTCACACACATTTATGAAGGAGTTGAAGATTAACAAACCAAATTAACGAATGAGAAATTTTGGCTCTGTGAACCTCTAAATCTGTAAAATCTAAATTCTAAGTATCAGATGGACAACTACACAAGGTAAACAACGTATCCTGAACGTTTGGTTGGAATCGGACTTGCAGTTTTGAAGAAGTTGCAGGTTCAAAAAGCAACACTCACAAATGAGCAATTTTGGCTCCATGAACCTCTAAAATCTGTAAAATCAAAATTCTAAGTATCAGGTGCACAACTACACCATGTGAAAAACATATCCTGAAAGTTTGGTTAGAATCGGAGAAGCAGTTTTGAAGGAGTTGTGGATTCAAAAAGCAACACTCACAAATGAGCAATTTTGGCTCTGTGAACCTCTAAAATCTGTAAAATCAAAATTCTAAGTATCAGGTGCACATCTACACCAGGTGAACAAAATATCCTGAAAGTTTGATTGGAATTGGACCAGCAGTTTTGAAGGAGTTGCGGATTCAAAAAGCAACACTCACAAATGACCAATTTTGGCTCTGTGAACCTCTAAAATCTGTAAAATCAAAATTTTAAGTATCAGGTGCACAACTACACCATATGAAAAACATATCCTGAAAGTTTGGTTGGAATCGGACTAGTAGTTTTGAAGGAGTTGAGGATTCAAAAACTGATGGACGACGCAGGACGACGACGACAACGACGTAAGACGACAGATAGTAATCCCTATGTGTCGACTCTGCTTACAGCAGGCGACATAAAAATGGAGTTTTACATCTCTTAAAGGAATCAACCTTTTGGGGATTAACCAAACCAGTCTAGTCTTGCAAGCCTGGATATTTTTTCCCCATGCATTTGCTTTTACCTACAGCCAAACCTTAATTCTTATATTTTACGCTAATTTTGATTGGATGGCATCCACATTTTCAGGGAGTAAAATTAAAATTTACCATCAAAACTGACAACAATATGATGTATGATACACATACCAAACCTCCAGTAGCTTAAAAATTGGTTTTAAATTGCTAATTTTTTTTTGCATTAGAATAGAGATAACCAAACAGTATTTTAGGAACATCTGGCGTAAAATGAGATTTTATTGTAGCTGGCTCCACTAATGTGTCACTGGAATACTCAATTTTAAACAGTCAAATCAACAATTTACCCCCTCAGATCCTAAAATACAGAAATGATGGCATTTAGTGAAACAAGATTTTACGGTACTTCTGAGAACTTGAAATATTTCACTTCACTGTACAACATACACATTTAAACTGACAGAAAAAAGTGTTTTAACTTTTCTTTAAGACATAATGGTTTTATATGCTCATTTTAGCAGAATTCCATTAACCTTACTGACAAGCCTGACTACTTGAGGGAATTAAATAAAACGAAAATACAATTAAGTTCCACAAACAAAATCAATCTGGCTGTGACAGAGGGTTAATTACACCTGGGATTGACTTCAAAGTGACATGATCCCAGGTAGTCACAAATTTAATTACAGGTGTGCATTCCAAATTTCAGAGGTCAAAAAGTGATGTTTAAAAGATCAAGAGATTAAGCTATTCTCCTTTGGATAAAAACTATTTATTTACAATTTATCTTGATGGTTAATATACAATATATGTTTGTAAGACAGCTTTCTCTCACCTGTAATTACTCAATATGACTTTTGCATACAAATGTAAAAATTCTATTTACTACAAAACAACTTAAACGAGAACTCGTTTCAATTTCCTCTGATGAAAATAACATAAAACCTTTAAAGCAATTCTAAAATATTTGCTGCTAGAAAAAGTGTACATTTAAATCTTATCATGATGATAAAGAATATGCACTTGGTGTTTTGTATAATAATGTTCCTACCAAGAAAGCAATATCATACAAGAAATAACTAGCTTAGCAAAATGAAAACACAACACAACAGAAATAACAAGCCATGACACCAGCCCAACACAGAAGAAACTAGCCATGACTCTTACAAAAATAGCCATGAAATATAGACAATACACAAGATAACAAACTAATACATCAATAAAACACAGGAGAGTCAACAACACAACACAGGAAATAACTAGCCATGACACCAACATAACACAGGAGATAACTAGTCATGACACCAACATAACACAGGAGATAACTAGCTTTGACACCAACATAACGCAGAAGATAACTAGCCCTGACACTAACATAACAGAAGAGAGACCTAGTTTTGACACCTACATAACACAGGAGATAACTAGCCATGACACCAACATAGCACAGTAGCCTTGACATAAATATAACACAGGAAATAACTAGATCAGATAACAGAGATGACAACAGAGTTAATAAGTTCCTACCAAGAAAGCAATATCATACAAGTAATAGCTAGCTTAGCAAAATGAAAACACAACACAGAAATAACAAGCCATGACTCTTACAAAAATAGCCATGAAATAAGACAACACACAAGATAACAAACCAATATGTCAATAAAACACAGGAGAGTCAACAACACAACACAGGATATAACTAGCCATGACACCAATATAACACAGGAGATAACTAGCTTTGACACCAACATAACACAGGATATATCGAGCCATAACACCAATATAACACAGGAGATAACTAGCCATGACACCAACATAACACAGGAGATAACTAGCCTTGACATCAACATAACACAAGATATAACTAGCCATAACACCAACATAACACAGGAAATAACTAGCCATGACACCAAGATAACACACGAGATAACTAGCTTTGACATCAACATTACACAAGAGAGAACTAGCTTTAACATCAAGATAACACAGGATATGACTAGCTATGACAAAAACATAACACAGGAGATAAATAGCATGACACCAACATAACACAGGAGATAACTAGCTGTGACACCAACATAACACAGGAGATAACTTGCCCTGACACCAACATAACGGAAGAGACCTAGCTTTGACACCAACATAACACAGGAGATAACTAGCCACGACACCTACATAACACACGACAGAACTAGCTTTGACATCAACATAACACACGAGATAACCAGCCTTGCCACAATCATAACACAAGAGATAACTAGCCTTGACACCAACATAACACAGGATATAACTAGCCATGACACCAACATAACACAGGAGACAACTAGCCATGATACCAACATAACACAGGAGATAACTAGCCATGATACAAACATAACACAGGAGGTAACTAGCCTTGACATAACATAATACATAAGGTAACTAACCTTGACATCAAACACTGATATAACCAACATAAAACATAAGATAACTAGCCATGATACCAACATAACACATAAGATAACTAGCTTTGACATCAACATAACACAAGAGAGAACTAGCTTTAACATCAACATAACACAGGATATAATTAGCCATGACACTAACATAACATAGGAGATAACTAGCCATGACACCAACATAAAACAAGAGATAACTAGCTTTGACACCAACATAACACAGAAGATAACTAGCCCTGACACTAACATAACACAGGAGATAACTAGCCTTGACACCAACATATCACAGGAGATAACTAGCTTTGACACCAACATAACAAAGAAGATAACTAGCCCTGACACTAACATAACACAGGAGATAACTAGCCTTGACACCAACATAACACAGGAGATAACTAGCTTTGACACCAACATAACACAGGAGATAACTAGCTTTGACACCAACATAACACAGGAGATAACTAGCCCTGTCACTATCATTATGGAAGAGAGACCTAGTTTTGACACCAACATAACACAGGAGATAACTAGCCATGACAC
>MJUU01000780.1:211243-228128 GCA_002080025.1 Modiolus philippinarum
CTGAATTTATAGCTATTACATTGGATATCTCATGTTGCCTCTCCACTCTATTGGGAGAACTCTGAATTTATAGCTATTACATTGGATATCTCATGTTGCCTCTCCACTCTGGAGGGAGAATCCTGAATTTATAGCTATTACATTGGATATCTCATGTTGCCTCTCCACTCTATTGGGAGAACTCTGAATTTATAGTACTTACATTGGATATCTAATGTGGCCTCTCCACTCTGAAGGGAGAATCCTGAAGTTACGTTTGTGGCTATGCACTGAAATGGTCCTGTATCTTCGTCCCTTGTCACACGTAAAATTCGCAGGTAACTCCCTTCCTGGAATCTTCTACTGGTATTTGTAACTGGTTTACCAGATTGAATCCAGTCAAACACAATATGTCTACGACTATTTACATCACATACAAGAATGGTTTCAGTTCCTTCTACAACAGATTTGTCCTGGGGTTTCTGACTGAAGTAAAATGTATCTTGTCCATAACATACTAATCCTGAAACAGAATCAGCTGATTACTCAAACATCCATAACATACTAATCCTGAAACAGAATCAGCTGATTACTCAAATGCCATGCAAAGGTTTACATCATTTCTTGGTTCTAAAGCAAAAACTATTTTGTAAAACATAAAATTATCAAAAAATAAGAGGCATATATATATGACCCAATGGTAAGGTCATAAAACCAGTTGGACCAGGGTGTGCTTACTTACATGTTAGAAATAAACAGAACAGACTTTCAAAGCATTAACTGCTCTTAATGGGACCTTGACTCCAATAAAGCTGTCAAACAGACTCACCTGCACACAACCCCCAGTCCATGATCTATACCCATAGTGGCTGTGTGATCTAATCAGACAACAACATAAAATTTTATATAATTAAACTAACTGATGGGCACCAAGCAAAGGTAAGCTTATGAAAAATCAAGATTGGTAGAGGGTTTCTGATACCATATACCAGAGAAAACAAATAACTTTTGCATCCAGAATTAAAAAAAAAGTATTTTTCTTCCAATCCCAAGTACATAAAAATGTCAATGCAAATCCTGGATACCATTAAGTGTTGATCCTGAATTCTAACTGAATAAAATGGCAAATCCTGACATTTTCTGCCCATTTTCTGCCCCCCAAAAAAAGGTTCTTGGCATTGTCCACTGTTATTAAACCATATACCTGTGTACTTTTTCATCTTAGATCTTGTTATTATATCAATCTTACAGCTATATTTATCAACAAAGTATGATAAAATTACATCTAAATTAGGTTATGTTTCAATGTTAATGAATACATTAGGTAGATTTTCATTACATCTTAATTAAGGCCCTCATAATATTCAATCACATCATTTCACTGAAGTATTGGAATAATATTTTAGATTTTTTTTGTCCATATCATATTTTACTTGATGTTTATTTAGTTTGATTAATCCAGTTTTGTAGGAGTTACAATAGCAGTTTCCTTAACTTTATAGACCACTTTAAATATTGAATTGGTATGAGAGTTTACTGTAAGAGGAGTTTCAGATGAAGTTGAATGTTACATGTATCTAGTATTATCCATTTATATATGAGTTATTGCCCTTTGGATTTTAAATTTCATGAATAACAGTTTTCCAGTTTTTGGACTTCTTATGACATGTATGATATGGACTTGATATTTGGTATTATGAGCTTATAATGTACCTTGATGAGTTACAGATCAAGTTTAAGTTTCATCTTGATTCATCATATTTGTAGGAGTTATTGCCCTTTGGAATTCCATGCGATATCCATTTTCCAGACTTTTTTAAAAAATTACTTGAGATATTGACTTAATATTTGGTATGTGAGATTTACTTGGTGATTGAGTCTCCTTTTGATTCATCCATCTTTGTAGAACTAAGTGCCCTTTGGACTTGTTTAGGGGGCGTAGGGGACATGTATACACCCTTCCCAATTTCATTGCCAAAGAAAAAATTTGTGGTGGGAATTCTACATTAAACTACCCCTATACATGTAATATTAAAACACCTTTAAGAATTTTACATGAAAAGGTACAGTTTGTACCATTTGTAGTTGAAACACAGTATATTTTGGAGTTAATAGAGATTATTCCATTGAATGTCTTTGCCATCATTCACATCAAAATCTTCCTGTCATTACAAATAGAAAAAAAATAAAATGATTATTGAGAGAATATATTACATGTAGCTATATGTATAAAGGTGAAAATAAACTTTCTTTTTAGTTAATAGGTACTATATGCTGTACTGTACAGAAAGTTACATTGATCAAAAGACAAAATGGCCATTAATACCACAAAAAAAAATATGTAGCAAATCATACTCTCATTTTACATGATAACAGTATAGAGCTTCCAAATCACTTGCAATAAAACATTACCCGTAAGCCTCTTTGTAAAACACCAAGTCAAATACAACCCAACTCCTGAGTGCCAATTTTTTTTACAACTTTTTAATGGAATATTACACTTAGCTTCATTTGGTAAAAAAAGTATCAAAAACAGATTAAGTTGTACTGTTGTATACTGTTATTCATGGTCGGTGCTGATCTCAATGTACAAAAATCTTCAATGGTATTCAATGTTATGGTATATTCAGCTTACTCATGCCACCCCCTAAATTTGGTGCTGGTGTCTCTGCCTATACAAAAAAAGGGTTATAAAACTGGGGGTTTTAGAGAGTTTTGATGGCATGCAAGAACAGTACTGATGTCTAATGCCGGGACAAAGTCAAAAACATGTACATACATGTATGAGCTTGGGTAGTAGGGGGTCTGATCCAAAAAAAAAAGTAACCTTGGAATCCCAAATTCCCTAGAATATTAATCTTTCAATTCCAATTCCAGGATAATGAAAATGCAGATCCCAAATACCATAAAAGTGAGGCTTGTTTAGGGTATATTTGGATACAGGATATTTACGACTTTTGTAAATGGGATATGTATATATGGGATATTTGGGACAAAAAGCACTGGGATGTGGGATATTTTGACTATGGTAAACGGGGTATTTCAGTAATTCTAGATATTTCAGTAGATCACGCCTCTTATGTGCTCTTTCCAATAAATATTTGAATTTGAATTTGTAATTAATGGGATATCTTCAATTTTCAATGGGATATTTTAGTCCAGACTAATTGGGATATGGGATATTTGTACCCCCCTAAACAAGCCTCAAAAGTTCAATCCCAAATTGTAGCAGAATACTCTGGACAACAACATAATCATATAATATAGATCAAAGGGACTAGTCCACAGCCGATACCTATACCGATATGTTTGTAAAGATATATATATATATAGTGTTCCCTGAAATACAAGAAAGATTTAGTTATCTTTTTCTCTATGATAGGAATTGTTTACTAAGCCGTGGGATTTATAACCTTAATACTTCATACTGTGACATGTCTGTTTACTAAGTTTATCAGTAATAACTTGCTTGTCAGTACAGGCAGTATGACAACTAAGATAATCAACCACTCATATACTAACACCCTCTCAACATCAAGTATCATTTGTCCATCATTTTGCCGACATTTTATGAGATTCTCAGTGTTTGTAACAATGTTCTGACAACAATTATATCTCCTCTAATTACTGGTAATCATTGTCTTAGTTTTCTTGATTCTACAGTACAACAATAGTGTAACAATGACATCTTCTCTAATTACTGGTAATCATTGTCTTAGTGTAGATTGTATGATGGCACGAAACATAACAGGGTAGGAAAATCCATCTCAAAATGTTGCAAGCCCCGAGTTAATTATTAAAAATTTTTTTTTTCTATGTGAATATTCATTTTTTGTAATATCGGCCTGCCCTGCTCAAAAGTAGCCTGCCTTGAGCTGGCAGGATCCCCGGAATTTCAAACTCTCAAACGCATTAGTACATAGATTCCACTCTCGCCTATAACATTCAAGATTCTGCTCTCATATAGACTGAGAACTAAATCTATTTCAATAGGATTAAGACTTACAAAATTTAAGACTTGTTTGAATTAAGAATTGATGCACACTGATGATGCGATAATACCATTCTGTATTACATAAAAACATGATTGTTGGTATAACCAAAGGCAGGTGTTTTACTTCACATTCTCAGACAATTCAATTATAAAAAACTTCAATTCTTCAAATGCTGTCAAACTGTTTGACAAAATATTTTTAGATGCCAAAATAGTATATGAGTCACATAAACGTCTAAATCCCTTATGTCAAAGATTAGGTGATAGTGGATAAACTATGAATGCTTAACATTTTTATTTATGAAAAAGTCAACACAGTACTTAAGCTTAAATGAAGCTTAGGGTTTTACAGCAAAAATATTACCATTGTTAGCTCATGTGAATAAAGCAATGTGTCAGGGTTAAATTTGTATTCTTCGGGTCACAATGAATTCAGATAAATAAAGCTTTAATAAAGTATACAAATATGCAGGAAAAAGTTTTTTGGTAAAATAACCATATATTAGAATACACTATTAAGTTAAATCAAAGACAATAGATACATCTATATACATGTATCTATATATCTCTGGTAAAATGTAGAAAAAGTTGTTCATCTATTTTCAGATAATTGGAAATAAGTTTTAATCAGTTGCAACTTTAAATATTAAAGAAAATTAATTTCATTTTCACACAAAAAAAACCAAACAAACAAATCAACAAGAATTCTCATTTGAATGCAGAAATCAGAAAAATAAAAATGCAGGCACAAAACAATTTGATTATTATGTATTGTACCTTTTAACGCTGGATGACTATTCTAAATAATCCTTTTTTTAAAGGGGGTGGTTTTTATGTCAAATTCCCTAAAAAGTTCAATCAAGGACTTATAATACGTCCTTGGTTCAATATATTAAATAGCAAATTACATATAATCGGCAGAGACAAAATCTCTTTGATACTTCAAACATTCCTACAAAATCTGTTTCATGTTTAACAGTATGTTATATAATTATTCCCCTTCATCTTTACAGGTATTCTGTTTAAATCAATCATTCAACAGTTTTAAAATTCAACAATACAACTGCAGAATAAACAACTAAAATAGCAAATAGTATTCTCAATTATCTTACACCTTGTTCTGGATTCAAAGTAAGAAAAAACTCAAATTTTCAAATGATAACAGAAGTAAAATCCAATTTATATGTAACATCTTCACAATATGAAATGTTTATTTAGTGGAACAGTAAAAAAAAATTGTTTGCACAGCTTACAGTAATGTCAAATCTTTGTTTGAAAGTCAGGATTATTTAAACATAGGAAGTGCAAATTTTCCTGGTGTTACAGTCAATTAATGACACTAGTATATGTATAGTATAACCCCGGGTAACATTGTTAATGACAGTGAGTGGCAATTATTATCATTACATTGGATATTTCACACTTTTAAAGTGACAAATCCAAATGCTATTAGTCAAATAATCCCCAGCTGATATACAAAAGTGTCAACACTTATTTAGTAAATGTCTTTTTATACTCTTTTCAAATGCTATTCTTTTTCAATGCAATATATAAGTTATTTCCAAATAACAGTAAATTACCACTACAAAGTTCCTAAACTTACCAATAATAAACAAAAATGCAAGACACGTCCTAATATGAAATTTATAATCCATTGCTAACAAAATGTCCTATAAAGTTCTACACATGGCAAAATTTTATGTTCTATTCACACCTTACACAAACTTGATAACTGTCAAAATGTTTGTTATCTCAGCCTCTGATCAACCAGCTCACAATACAAAATTCAGCAGCTGCGCATTCGCAAGAAAATAATCCAAAGAAAAGGCGGAGATATTTATAGAGTTAGTCGTAGAGTGACATAAGTTTATACACTGATCGTTTAGACATCTAAGGTCCTTTGATTTTCCCCACTACCTGCTTATACCTGTATTTCTATATCCGATTTTTTATCAATTTTATGCACTGCAAATTCACAGCTCACCGGCACAAAGAAAATGGTCACGTTTCGGTTTTTTGATTAATATTGAAACAAAATGGAGCGGAAATAATTAGAAGAAACCAGATTTAATATAATTTCATTGATACACATGGTCGAATAATCGCATTCACAGGTTCTGATGGCTAAAAGGACGTAACATTTTATAATATTGGGGAATATTTTCACGCCTGCCATGTGCTTTTGTTTACATTGTATTTTGTGGTGAACAGCCAATCAAAACTTAGCTAACAAGCACCACTGAAAATAAGACCACGCCTACCGTTTTAAAACAGCATTCACGGATTTGTATATCACGAATCCTTGGGTCCATTTTACATTCACTAACTATGTTTTCGTTCTAAATCACATCAAATCAAATATATATGTTTTATTGGACATAAACACAGTTTACATGTCATAAGTTCTAAAGTTAATTTTATAATTTACTGAAAACTCAGTCCTTGCTTGCAAAAGGGGGTAACGTTATATTTCAGTTTGAACTGCGAAAATGGTGTGAACAATAGTAAGCCATAATTAAAAGGTAAAATAAACCAAAATGTACAAATCAAATAACAAATTAAAATGACAAACGGGAGAAGAAGGATTTATAAGTACACAGACAGCCTTCAATTTAGTGTGCAACCGGGTAGAAAATCAAAGAAAGACTATTAAAAAAAGAAACAAAATTAATTCCCACACATTATTGTATACATTTCCCTGGTCGGTTGTACCATAAGTTAGTGTAGTTGATAAATATACGAGGATTACACCCGTCCGACAGTTAACTTACATTTTCACCATTACCTCTGAAACTATGAAACAAACCAACCAAACTTTACAGGATTTGGAGTATTAAAGATCCTTTACAAAATTTATTCATTTCATTCCATAAAAAGATGACCTCCATGGCCGAACATAGTTTAACGTTGGACGACCTATGGGTAAAACATCATTTCCATCATCTGCTCTGAAACTTTTGAAGCATGCACACTAAATTGCCCATTTCGTTCGGATTTGACAAAAAAAGAAAAATATGACTACCATCGCCAAGCGCTAATTTTTACTAAATACACCAAGATATTTTGAAAACCCTTTGACGTAGGAACATCATATTCGGTTCAGTAGTAGTAGTAATTAAGATCTACGCGACAGACATAAAATTCATGTGACATTGACCTCAATTACACGGTCCAGTGACCATAAAATGTTTCTCTGATTAAGCCAAGTGGTATGTCGATAATATGTAGTATGTAGATAAGTTTTGGGTAGTACATGTCAATCTTGCATATGACTTTTGTCCGTAACCTCAATTCCATGGTCTGAAGACCACATTAAGTTTCTCTGATTAAGTCCATTTTCAATAACTATTAGTGGTATGTCGATAATATTTAGTATAGGTTGGTGTTTGGTAGTACACGTCAGTCTGTTAAGTCCCTTTCTCGGTAACTATAAGTGGTAGGTCAGTGATATTTAGTAAGTAGCTTGGTCATGGGTAGAATATGTCAGACTGGCAGGAGACTTTTGTGATTGAGCCAAATTTCAGGGTCTATCATGAGTGAGGATGTTAAGTTTCTCAGGCAGCATCTATTAGTGGTAGGTCGTTGATAATTTGTATGTGGGTTGAGGTTGGGCAATGCATGACAGCATGACATGTGCCTGTGACCTCAATTTCATGGTCTAGTGAGCATGTGTGGTTTCTCATGATGTATTAAAGTGGTATGTCGATGATATTTGGTATGTGGGTTGGTCTTGGGTAGTACATAATGGCCTGCCATATGGCTTTTGTCAGCGACCCAAATTTCACAGTCTAGTGAGCATGTTCAGTTTTCTGATTAGGTCAGTTAGATTTCACATGAATTTACAGGCCAAGTAGGGACGGGCGAGACATCTATTAGGGTCCACACTTGTATTGTGATTGGGGATGTCGGGGTTCCGGGATTAGACCGACTCCGACCCTTTCACATCATTTTGTTAAGATCCGAAGAGAAAAAAATGTATGGTAGCGAAGTACATTATTTAACATTGGACCTTATGTGGAAAAACACATTTTGAACATATGCTCTAAAACTACTGAACTCGCGGAAAATTTGATTAATCTTTATACTGAGTGGAATGGTGTATGGAAGGTATGGAAGGTCCTCTACAGAAAAGCACATCTGGATCCTCTAAAAAAACTTAACCGAAGCAAGGAACATAGTTTAGCACTGAACCTTTGGGAAAACCTACAAACTGAAGCAAATTCAGTCAACCTGTATACAAGAGTTAATTCAGTCAACCTGTATACAAGAGGTAATTCAGTCAACGTATACAAGAGTTAATTCAGTCAACCTGTATATAAGAGTTAATTCTGTCAACCTGTATACAAGAGTTAATTCAGTCAACCTGTATACAAGAGTTGTTGCTTCTTTTTTTATTCTTTGCCTGTCATTTTGTCGCCATTTACTTGTGTTGGTTGCCTATTTATACCCCCCCCGCTTTTAAATAGCGGGCGGTATAGTGATAATGGCGTCTGTTCATTCGTATGTTCGTTCGTCCGTCCGTCCGTTCGTTCGTCCGTCCGTCATAGGGTACATACTTTATGGCGACAACTCCTCCTACACCACTTGATGAAATTAACTGAAACTTTCACAGAATGTTCAGTACATATTGCCGTTGTGCACCAGCTATTTGAAAATTTGATTAGATTTGTTTTTTCAATGGGGGAGCGGGGGTATGATATTAGTGAGCTTTGCTCACATTTTTCTAGTTTTCACCCTCTGTCTGTTTGCTTTCATTACATATGTATATACCAAATATCATTTTGTCTAGTTTCACAGTGAACAAAATATGTGTTCTTTACAGAGTTGCCATCAAAACGAATCTTACAAGTTTACTGGTGGAATAAATGATGCCTTCTGAAAAAAAAATTCTCAGTTGTCGGTGACAATATTGGTCCAGTTTGGAGGACTTGTTTTTCAGCAGACTATCGGAATTCTGGTGGGATAATCTGTGCACCTCTTTCAGTCGATCTTTTTTTTCCACTCATATGAGGCTGATTTCTTGGAAGGCTTCTTCAAAATAAAGATAAAAAACTAGTCCAGTCCTTTAATTTCAGCTTCCGCTATATAGATGATGTTTTATCACTAAACAACCATTGCTTTGGTGATTTTCTTCATCTTGTCTATCCAAAAGCGCTCTAATTTAAGGATACTACATATACTTCCACATCGGCCTTGTTCCTTGACCTCCATCTTACAATAGAGATATACTATAAACTAGGCTGTATGACGCGCGAGGACTTCACCTTTCCAACAGTCCTTTGTAGCAATATTCCAAAAGCGCCAGCATATTGAGTTCATATCTTCCAACTCATTCGCTGCTCAAGGGCCTGTGGTTGATACAGTGACTACCTTGATAGAGCTCATTTGCTTACAAATAGGCTACCGAAGCAAGGGTATGCCGGTACGGCCATAACTTGAAGCCATCACAACAGAAGTTTTACGGTCGATATCACGATCTTGTGACCGCTATGGGATATCTGTTTCCCTGATGACAACACATATTTTTCTTTATAACTTAAGTTTGTTTTTCCTCTACCGGATTTGACTTAACTACCGGAGTTGACATGTTCAACAAGGCGGGTGTCTTATAAGAAGCAGGAGATGTTTACTCGACCGGTGCACCTGATCTGACCCATGTTTTTTTTATTGGATCCGTGTTGTTCATCTTTTTGTGTGTGTATGTTTTCATTTTTCTTTTCTGTCGGCCGTACTCATGTTATGTCTTTGTTTCTTTGTTTTTCCGATGTTGCAATTGACCTTGGATTTTAGTTTTAGACTGACGGTTCGTTCTCGATTACTTTACTGTTGACAACAAACCCCGATTTCATAAGGAGCACTGATCTTTGTATCATTTAGTAACATTTTTTCAATACCCACAATGGCTTGGTATAATAAAATCAGCTGATGTATTCTAAATAATGGAAACGTTAGTAGGCTATATATAAGTTAGTGGAACAACTTGACTTCATCAAAGCAAATGTCAGTTTGTTCCAGATTTAATCATTAGTGTCAACATGTTTACAGTTTAATATCCAAATTTATTCGATCTTCACTTTGATTCCTTTTCCTTTTGCCGTATTTCTGCCCCGTTCTCACTTTGATTGTTTCGTTTTCTCTTATTGTTTTTCCTCGGGTGCAACTTTACGAAACATTCAATGGAAGATAAGAAAACTTTATTTTGATTCGGCACACATACAACATATAAAAACAAGCTCTGGAGAGCTTTTTACCGAATATACAAACATATAAATTAACATAAAAACAGCATAAAAAGAAATAACAATACATGCAATAAATTAATACATCCGTACAAATCGAAGCATGCAGCAATGCGTATGTTTTACAATAAATTCGGTGCTAGATAAATGATTCCTTTCCCTGAAAGCTGACGTATGAATATGCATGTTTGAATCTGTATTTAACGTAAAAACTCAGTTTTTATCATGCGTTTATATTATAACAAGTTCCCACCCTCATATGCGTGCAATAAAAAAAAACGAAAATCAGAATGCAGAAAATTCAACCAATCAGAATCCTTTTGGAGTGGATTGGATTGACCAATCAAAATGCAGGAATACTTACCAATCAAATCAAACCTATATCGTCTAGATAGCTATGAATAAAGCCAAGAAAGCTAATCTTGATGGGATACCCAAGTCAAGAGAATACTGGCTCTCAAACGCCCTTGTTATGAGGAGTACGATATACAAAGCGGACATAATGCTATTGTTTGGAAAACCGACAAAGTTATAGTTGAGATTCCTATACAATGTTATAGATACAGCGGACGACTTGATTCAAAGTGTGAAAAAAAAAACAGAGAACCTGTCGACTGAATATCGGAAACTACGTCATCATCAAAGCATCCAAGTCAACAATTTATGTGAGAAAGAACTTTGTTCCAATGGAGAATGAATATTGTTTCCTACAAAGTCAGGTGTAGCCTTTACAGAATGTGGAAATAATTGAAGGAGACCATATCCGTGTTTGATGACACACGAATTGAAAAGGACAGACATGAAAATACCTGTAAAGAGAATAGAGATAATTTAAATGAAGAACCAGAACTGAAAACTGAAAACAGAAAACTAGAATGGCCATCAGTAATGTGGTCACAGAAACTAAAATGGACATTAATGTGGTCACAGAAACTAAAATGGACATTAATGTGGTCACAGAAACTAAAATGGACATTAATGTGATATTTACGGTAAATTAAAATGTATCAAATTGTAAGCAATTATATATATATATCCCAAAAGGAAAAAGTGCTATGCCACATCCACTGCCACCACAACCCACCCCACCCGCTCCCACTACCACCACAGCTATCACCACCGCCGAATATAGAGAATAATAGTAACAAAGTACCGAAGTTACTGTAAATTAATTTTCTGCATATGGTCATTTCGACAACTTGTGTCTCATCAATGCAGATAAAGTCAAAACATTGCAAATCCAGTCAAGGAGACAACATACATTCTCAGGTGTTCTCTCTGAAAATAAATCGAAAGTTTATAAGTCTGAATGCGACATGATGACCCTGCTTAACAACATTGTTTGCAATGGATTGCTCTATTATAATCGTCTGTAAATTTTTCCTCCAAGAACTCATCAGCCAGCTAATGGCGTTGGTAAAAAGAGTTTCGAAATATGATATCCAATCTCCATCTAAGGCAAGTGTTGACCTTTGTTGATCAAGACAGCAGGCATACTGAAGCCACCTTCGAAACCAAGCAATATCAAACCATTTTTCAGGGGAATAATGTGACAGAGCTACGAACTCTGTGTGTTCGCCAGTAACCCAACCCTCCTCTGATCTAATGGGAACTAAGACGGTTCGAAGCATCGATGCATCATGACGAGTTCTATGCAGTATACCACCACAGGATCCCGTACTGTGTTATATCTGGATTACAGCTATGGTGAAACAGTGTTAAAATGTATGTGGATCATGTTTACCAGTAGGATTTTAAAAGGACGACTCGATTCCTACTTCCGCTGGAACCTTTACGACATCTGCAGCCACAACATAGTGTAAAAAAGCTACAGGACATCAACGCATATATCCATACATCAGTTGGACACAGAAAAACACAATCTTGAGACACTTTCGAAAATCACCCAACCCCAAGTATTACAGTTATGATGCAAAGACTTTACTCGATAAAGCCATGCTTGCCCCTGGACAGTAGTATGAACGGAAATTTATCCTTGTCGAGCTAAAAAAATCATAGGCAAGGGGTATGATCTCAAAAAAGAAGTAAGCATCATCTCTTGGCAACATTTCTGCCCCAGAGAATGGTGTCTGACTTACACAAGACATCCGTGAACCTCATGATTGCGAGTTTATATAGAAATCTGAAATTCACACAAAATGGTATTTTAGCCAGCCTATATGTTCATAAAGACTGCGACTTCTTACACCATAGATCACTCCAAAAACTTAAGACCACCATACCCAACCACCGATCTGCTATCCATCGAACCATCTTTAGACGCCTAGATGGACTGGAACCAAATATCTTCAGCTAAGAATAGCTGCTTTCCTTACATACGTTTGGACTGAGAGTATTATGACTGGTATTTTGCCGTTTGGATGGAGTGTGCTACAAAAGGACGAACTCCTGGTTATGAAGCATCGCATCCTGAATAGTTGACCTACAAGACCTGTTACCAATAGCGACATCTTGTGACCATACTGTGCCATATCCCAAGGTAACACCGCTCTATGGCGAACTATTAAGTCGAATAAAGCTTTTTTGGACCTTAAACGTTGTTTATGCCGAAAATAAACTAGTTGTTGTCAATCTGGAACGTGTGCCAATGAGGGCGCAATTAAACCGTTGCTATCCACTTTGCCACGAGGGAAAATCAGGAGCGATATAAGTAGCTTCATCGTGAACTTCTATGTATATAAACACGGTTACAACCGCAGGCATGTATTTAGCTGTTGCTGGTGCTTGACCCTGAAAGGAAAGAAGAATGGAACCTCCAAAGCGGCGGTTGGAACCCAAAGCAGCAGACCAGATATAACAACCCCATATTGAGCGTTGTCATCACGACTGCCATTCTCTATAGATAAATATACAATGGGTGTAATACCTACTATTAAAGAAAGTTTTACTGTCTTCTAGTATCAGGGGCATCGAAATCGAGCTGCAAGCCGCCGTCAAGTTACAATACGCTAACATGTCCCACATTAACCATATTGGTATGTATGATACATTTTGGGATGACAACAAGAATGCATGCTTTGGAAGCTGTCTGTGGTAGAATGGTTTAAGTCCATTCCCGCTTACTGACAATTCCTATGTCAACCATATTAGTATGCATGATGCATTTTAGAATAACAGCTGCAATGAATGTTTTGAATGCAGTATGGGACATTCATTTTAAACATGAATTACTCCTTCAGGAAGAATAATTATAGTTCATATCTGTTTACTGACAGCTTAGCAGGCTGTGGCTGCTTTCTATGTTTCCAACTCAAGTGACCAATATCTCTCAGGATCATAAGTCTGAGGAGTTGGAGGGATAAATACGGTATGAATTGATACTCGTGTAGCATTCGAGTGAACTGTGCTACACCGCCACCGACGTGTGTGTACTTGTGATATCTGTATGAGTGGAACATCCAGAAAGAGAACTTTCAATATGATTCATTCTTAAATCACGTTTGCTTTTAATGCGGCTGAGGTCTATGCAATTCTGATGAAGAAAGAAAAGAATAAAGTAAAAGAGCAATATGACGACCTCACAGGGACTTAAAGTAAAATATGTAGATCTATTTATTTCGACAGTCACCGTTGCAACGTATTGCAACACGTATTATTATCATGAATTTTCGTTTATTGTATTCAACGAGGGCAGTCGAATCCCTACCCGGTTCAACCTATGCAACTGCGAGAGGAGAAAAACTGGCGTAGGTGGACGTGGACAAGTTCTATCCATAACACTCTTGCAACCCCGATGGTGACCGATACCCATCTTGCTGAATACATCATCGTATGACATGGACAGCATCACGATAAGATTCGAATACTGTACGGCTAAAATACCAGAATATGATTATCATCGGTGCCAAACTCTCTCCTCTCAGAGTCAACCTTCACCCTTGCCTGAAACTATCGATTCCGATGCAGACAGTAGTACCAACATCATGTTAGGTTTTGGCCACAAGAGGTACTTCCAAGGCATTAACAGGGAAAACGCTAAGTCACAAAATAAAAAAAAATAATATATTTTCTTCATCATACGCATTAGCAGTCTCCTGGTTGATATTAATATCATTAATCGCATTAATTAGCAACCCAAAGTCAACCATCTGCAGTTTAGCCCCATGAATCTGATGAACGTTAAAACGATTTTACATAACCCGATGAAGGTAGCAGAACCACCACGGCGAATTTAACACCTCACTAAATGCTTACATCTTTGAAAAGAATATATAAACAAATTACGGTTTGAATTTGAGAGAAGGTAGAGCTAACAAACTACTCATTGCTGCTGCTAAGTAGTGTTTGCTCAACATTTCTTAAGCAACCCTGAGAGTCGGACACTACTTACTGCACGGCATTTTAGGACATCACCAATGTCATGCATAGAGACTCTTTTGATCAGCAAAGTTGAATAAAAATGCAATGTATGCGGAAGGTAATGCTTTCAAATCCATGTTAACCGGACTGGACACGAAAGGTCTGTCCGTAATGACAAAACCGATCTGTCGGCCTTAAAATTTGGCACTTATTGGTTTGATAGCACCATTATCTCAAATCCAAATATCAAATAGCAAAATACCGAAGTTAAATTTAGATATTGCAAATTTCCAAATAAAATCGGGTTTCGGGCAAGCACCGAAGTACTGGCTACTGGGTGGGTGAATACCCTCGGGGACTAACAGTCCACCAGCAGAGGTAAAAAATAACAAAATACCGAATCAAGTGTTAATTTAGTTTTTTTGCATGAGGTGCCAGATGAGGTACTGGAAATGTGACAGATTAGTTTGCACAGATGCAATGGTATCCGCTTTTAACAGAACGTCACATTTTTCAGGGTGATGAGTTTTACTTTTAGTGCAATCAGCAATTCAACAATAGAACGTGACTGATCGTGAGTCTATTCAAGAACTTCCTCTCTTCACCATGGCCTTCTAGGTAATAAATAAATGGATGGTGATAGACTGATCGAGTCGAATGCAAGGAGAAAAGACTCGCCACAAAAGTCAAGAGTTATGAACACGTCTAAAAAATCCACAACAAAACCATTAAGGTGATTTTGCAGTAAAGCACTATTCTCCGGCACGGTGATGGAGTCAGACTGCCACATATCAAACTTGGCCTTGCGCTCGATCGTCTTGTACAACTGCAACTTGGTTGGGTCGGACGGTCAGATGTGGGGACAAACCAAGAGAACTTGCTCAACACGACCTTGGCCACGTATTTGTTATCGGTAAAGTGGACAAGTTCGAGCTCTTGCTTGAACCCATTAAGCATCTTGTCTTTATTATGGGCAACCGAAAATAATGCTACTCTGGGTACTAACCCTTATTAGTAGGCTTTGCGATGAAGTAACCTCTCCTGATGGCGAATCTGGTATTATTGGTGTCGGCATCGACAGAGGAATCCTTGAACCAGGCTGGTTGAGGCCTTGAGAAGTGAAGAAGTCATCGGAATATGTCAGTAAGCCAAACACGGTCGTGGCGACCCCAGGATACCTGAGCATCTCGAATTTCTGTCCGCAAAGATTGTATCAGATGGTCTTGAATCAATGTATGATATCATTGTTGACCATAAAAACCAGGTCAGCATCCTGGTAGGCGGATTAGCCATTCCTCTGAAATTCAGCGCAGCACGTGCAGATAGCTTTTCTCTTTGCGAGTTAAACCATCCTGAATCTCAATTTCAAATCGGATCCCTGCGCCGGAAAGATTCAGGTTGGATTCCGTGATGGATATTCGTGGTATTTTACTTTTGGGCGGTTTCGTTGAAGTCCAATGGTTCCTTGACATTATATCTCCGTTGGTATCCTCTTTTCGATTCAGCCTTGCCGCGTCATCGCATCGAAGATGGCCAGGATCTCGTTGCGCATCCCATTGTTCTCGGTCCGGCCAGCTGCTGCGGAGATTCAGTTTCGGCTGTTGGAAGTATGATTGCAAGAAATCCGTGGGCACCCTGCTACCCTGCTTCTCTTGCTTACAGACGAGGTGCTTCAACTTGTAGCCGCCGCTGCATATGGGGGTCGGCAATCCAGGAATCTTTTTCACCGTAGTCTCTCAGATGCAAGGATTTCCTTTGTACCGCAAGGCATCCACAAGGATATCTTATCAGTCGAAGGTGACTAGCTTACTACCAATTGTGGTGGAACAGTTGTTCCAATTATTATTTTTCTGCTTACTACCGACTGTAGTGGAACAGTTGCTCCAATTATTATATTTTCTGTTTAGTCATTGGGTCTCGTATAAAAGGCTAAATTTCCGGTCCCTGCACATTTCTCCCCTTTTCCGGTGGTGGTCAGAACTCGTTGCCCCGGTTGTCCCTTCCACCTTTATTCTTTATTCCTGTGCTTACATGCTTCGAGTTAATTAACTTGTTCTCGTCCTGATATGGATGAGATATTGCTCACTTGACGTTGGACTCTAACTTATCAACCAATAAATTATTAGAGATGTTCTAATCATTATATGGAGATAGAACGTTAAATCCTTTTATCATATGTTTAGTAATAAATACAGACGTTTATTCCGTATTCACACTATGACGTCATACCCTTTATCGCATACCCTTTATCGCATGGCTTACCCTTTATCGCATGCCCTTTTTCAAAAAAAAAAAAATTTCAATTTTATTCTTTTTTTTATTAAAAAAATTTTCGGGGGTTAAATTTTTTTTT